>PVIY010009398.1:40891-73719 GCA_004026745.1 Myrmecophaga tridactyla | reverse complement strand
CATTGATTTGGTTTTTGATGAGGTTTTCCATTTCTGTTCGTACATTCATTATTAGTTGTCTCAGCTCCTGTATCTCATTTGAACTATTGGTTTGTTCCTTTGGCTGGGCCATATCTTCAATTTTCCTGGTGTGCTTTGTTATTTTTTGCTGGCGTGTGGACATTTAGTTACCTTAATTAGTTTATTCTGGAGGTTGCTTTCACTTATCTTACCTAGGGTTTTGTTGCTAGATGAGTTTGTTGTCTATCTGTTCTTTGACCTTCAGTTCAGCTTTTTCTGGGCCTCTAGCTTAAGTTTCGCTTAACAGAGGGTAATTTTTCAGTTCTTGTTTTCTTGTTTCTTATCGTGTTTGTAAGGTGCCTTTTCCCTCCCCACCCTTAGGAGGGTCTACCTAGGTATTACTGACACCAGCCGGATTTTCCCGGGCTAAACTGGCCTTCTACCAGGGGGAAGGAGTCACCTGCATCAGTTTTCCCTGAGGGTGAGACCCAGCAGGTTGAAAGACTTTCCTGTGAAGTCTCTGGGCTCTGTTTTTCTTATCCTGCCCAGTATGTGGCGCTTGTCTGCCTGCGGGTCCCACCAGCAAAAGATGTCGTGTCTCCTTTAACTTTGGAAGGCTCTCCCTGCTGAGGGCATGATGGAGATAGAGGAGAGGTTGTAGGCTGGTTTTAATGGCTTCAATTTGCCAAGCCCTGGGGTCTGAGTTCCTTTAGAGAGGGATTCCACCTAAGTTGGGCTTCACCCCTCCCCTGGGGAAGGCTCAGGTGGGAGACAGCCCTGAAAGCAGTCTGTTTCCGCCTATGCATGGGGCAGTTGCAGCCCGAGAAGTCCCGCCGCTGAATCCAGAGGCTGCCACGTCTCTGTAGAAACCGCCACGAAAACTCCCGTTTTGTCCCTTTTCCTCTTTTTTGGTTAGCCCAATAAGCGACTTCTGACTTGCCTGGTTTCGTGTGAGCTGAGTGCCTATTTTTGGTAATCAGAATTTGTTTATTAATGCCGCAATTGGCGCTTGGTTGGATTCAATCCCCGCTACTGTAAGTCTCTTTCCTTTCCCTCCGAGAAGCTGCCTATGGGGGAGGGGCGCCGGGCGCCTGCCGCCTTGGCTTTGGGGAACTCACGGTTCCGGCGAATTGCCTTCGGTCTAGCTGCTCCAGACCTGGGCGCGCTGTGTTTCCTGTCACTATCATGGTTCCGGGAGCTGTTCTGTACTGTTTCTGGTTATCTAGTAGTTGTTCTGGAGGACGAACTAAAACACGCACATTGCTAAGCCGCCATCTTGGCCCCTCTCCCTTATATAATTTTTAATTAGATCTACAATCACTATTATTCCAAATAAGGTCACAATCTGAGGTTCCAGGTGGATATGACCTTTTGGGAGGTACTATCTAACTCCCTATGGCCCCTAAGGACTGAGGAATGTTTAGCTTGGATACCTGAGGAATAAGAGGGTACTGATACTCAGAGAATATTTCTCATTTTCCATTGGCAGCTTCTATTAATATTCAAGTTATACAGTATCTTGGAGTGCAATATGATTGAATTCTTGTTTTATTCTCTTCCAAGTGATTGGAGAGGGTGGCTCCAGTTAACCAGAGTGAGAGGAGTAGAAAAACAATATGGGGGAGAGCAAAGCAAACTTTCCTGGCAGGGAGGGAACTTAATGTTTGGCCAGGGTTCCCTATTTGCTTCCCATTAATCACTAGACAGATCCTGTTCTCAATGCCACACATCCCATATTGAGCTAAGATTGTAGTGACTGTAGTGAAGAGAGTCTTCTGAGCAGTCACCTGTATTCTGCCAAGAAAGAAGCAGGTTTATGAGGATGCTTAAGTAGCTGAGTTAAAAGAAACAACAGTAAAGAAACTACCCACACTGCCTTCTTCCCACTGAGATGGGTAGGGTGGTACTGGAGAATTGGGGAAACTGCATAAGAGTAAAAGGCAGAAGAGGGAGGAAAAGGTCACATACAGGAAGGATGGAAAAAAATATTCCATGCAGATAGTAACCAAAAAAGAACATAGGTAGTTATACTAACATAGGACAAAATAGACTTTAAGTTAAAAGCTGTTATTATATATTATTAAAAGGGGATCTATGGTGGGGAGGGGATCTGCCAAAAAGAATAACAATCATAAATATTTACAGACCTAACCAGGGTGCCCCAAAATATATCAGGCAAATGTTGTTAAACTGATGAGAGAAATAGACACTTCTACAATAATAGTTGGAGACTTCAAAACATTATCATCCCTCAATAGATAGACCATTTAGACAGAAGAGCAATAAAGAAACAGAGAACCTGAATAATATGGTAAATGACTAGACACACAGACATATACAGAATATTACACCCCCAAATAGCAGTAATATACATTATTCTCAATTGCAAATAAATCATTCTCCAGGATAGACCACATGTTGGGTCAGAAAACAAGTTCCAATAAACTTTAAAAGATTGAAATTTTACAAAGGATCTTCTCTGACCATAACAGAATGAAGCTGGAAACCAGTAACAGAGAACCAAAAATCAAAATATATGAAAGTTGAATAACATACTCTTAAACAATCAGTGGGTCAAAGAAGAAAATACAAGTTAAATCAGTAAATATCTTGAAACAAATGAAAATGAAAACACAAAATATCAAAACTTATAGGATGCAGTGAAGTCAGTGCTCAGAGGAAAATTTATAGCCCTAAATTCTTATTTTAAAAAGAAGAGCTAATATGAAAGGGCTAACTGCACACCTGGGGGAACTAGAAGAACAGCAAACTAATCACAAAGCAAGCAAAAGGAAAGAAATAACAAACTTCAGAGCAAAAATAAATGAAATAGAGAATTAAAGAGAAAAAAACAATATAGGGCATTAACAAAACCAAATGTTGCTCTTTCTAAATGTCAATGAAATTGGCAAAACTTTAGCTAGACTGATAAAGAAAAAAAGAGAAAATGCAAATATAAAATCAGAAATGAGAGGGTTGACATTATTACTGACAGCATAGAAATAAAATGGATCATAAGAGAATACAATGAACAACTGTATGCCAAAAAATTAGACAACATAGATGAAATAGACAAATTACTAGACACACATGCAGAATCTACATTGACTCTAAAAGAAATAGAAAGTCTCAACAGATCAATGACAGGTAAACATATAATCAGTTATGAAATACCTCCCCCAAAAGAAAAGCCAAGAACCAGATGGCTACACAAGTGACTTCTACCAAACATTCCAAAAAGAATTAATACCAATATAGCTCAGACTCTTCCAAAAAACTGAAGAGGAAGGAATAGTTTAACTCATTCAATGAGGCCAACCTTACCTTCATACCAAAGCCAGATAAAGATATTGCAAGAAAGGAAAATTACAGGCCAATTTCTCTTATGAATATAAATGGAAAAATACTCAACAAAGTACTAGCAAACTGAATCCAAAAGCACATTAAAGAACTGTATACCATAATCAAATGGGATTTATCCCAGGTATTCAAGGGCAGTTCAACCCAAGAAAATTAATGAATGTGGTAATTCACCACATTAAATAAACCAAGGAAAAAATACACACTGAACCTATCAATTGATGCAGAATAGGCCTTTGACAAATTCCAGCATCCTTTCTTGATAAAAACTCTTAGAGAAACAAGAATGGTAAAGAGCATACACAACTCCCACAGCTAACATCATATTCAATGGTGAAAGACTGAAAACTTTCTCCCTAAGATCTGGAACAAAACAAGGATGTACACTGTCACCACTGTTTTCAACAGTATTGTAGAAGTCCTAGTTAGAGCAATTAGGCAAGAAAAAGAAAGAAATGTTATCCACATTGGAAAGAAAGAAAGAAGGAAAACTTTCACTATTTGCAGATGACATGATCCTATATATAGGAAGTTCTGAAAAATCTACAACAAAGCTACTAGAGCTTATAAATGAATTCAGCAAAGTGGCGGGATACATAGTCAATACACAAAAAATGGTAGTGTTTTTATATACTATTGATGAGCAACCATAGGAGAAAATCAAGAAAAAAAAATCCCATTGACATAGCAATGAAAAGAATCAAATATCTAGGAGTAAATTTAACCAAGGATGTAAAGGGGTTATACATGGAAAACTACAAAACTTGCTAAAAGAAATCAAAAAATATTTAAATAAGTTGATGGACATTTCATGCTCATGGTTTGGAAGAATAAATATTGTTAAAATATCAATTCTACCCCAAGTGATTTACAGATTCAACATAATCAAAATTCCAACAGGCTATTCTGAAATGGAAAAATAATCATGACATTTATTTGGAAAGGTAAGAGGCCCCAAAGAGTCAAAAACATCTTGAACAAGAAGAATGAATTTGGAAGACTGACACTTCCTGACTCTATTACAAAGCTACAGTAGTGAAAACAGCATGGTAATGGCATAAAGATAGATATTTAGACCAATGGAATCAAATTGAGGGTTCAGACATAGACCTTCACATCTATGGCCAATTGATTTATGGCAAGTCTGCCAAGGTCACTTAATTGGGAAAAAATAATCTCTTCAACAAATGGTCAAGGGAAAACTTGATATCAATATGCAAAGGAATGAAAGAAGAACCATATCTCAAACCATATACAAAAATGAACTAAAAATGGATCAAAGACCTGAATATAAGAAACAGGACTATAAAACTCCTAGAAGAAAACATAGGAAAGTATCTTCAGGATCTTATATTAGACAATGGTTTCTTAGACTTTATAACCAACACATAAGCAACAAAAGAAAAAAATAGATAAATAGGACCTCATCAAAATTAAAAGTTTTGGGTCACCAAAAGACTTTATCATGAAAGTGAAAAGACATCCTACTCAGTGAGAGAAAATATTTGGGGAACACATATCTAATAAGAGTTAATATCCAGAATATATATAAAGAAATCCTGCATGCAACTCAACAATAAAAAGACAAACAAGCCAATTAAGAAATGAGCAAAAGACTTGAGTAGACAGTTCTCCAAAGAGCAAATAAAAATGGCTAAAAAGCTAATGTAAAGATGCTCAAACACTACAATTCAATAGGGAAATCCCAATCAAAGTGACAATGAGGTACCCACTAGAGTGGCTACTATTAAAAAAATTACAAAACATAAAATTACAGGTGTTGGAGAGGATGTACAGAAATAGGAATACTAATTCATTGCTTGTGGGAGTATAAAATGGTACAGTTGCTGTGGAGGACAGTTTGGCAATTTTTCAGTAAGCTAAGTATAGAATTACCAGATTACTGGCAACCCCACCACTAGGTATACACCTGAAAGAAGTGAAAGCATAGAATCAAACAGACATTTGTATACCAATATTTATACCAGCCTGAGTTACAATTGTCAAAAGATGGAAGCAACCCACATTGAATGGGTACCATAATGTGCATGCATACACACACACACATATACACACACACACAGTGAGGTTTTGCTTCATGCAATGACCTGTTTGAACCTGGAAAACATCATGTTGAGTGAAATAAGCTAGACATAAAAGGATAAATATTATATGATCTCACCGGTATGAAATAATTAAAATAAGCAAACTCACAGAGTCAGAATCTAGAATATAGGTTACCAGAGGCTGGGTTAGGGGTAGGGAATGGGAGTTACTGAAATTGTACATAATTCCTATTTGGGTTGATAATAAATTTTTAGTAGTGGAAAATGGTGATGGTAACACAACATGGTGAATGTAACTAAGAGCACTGAATCAAAATGTGAGTGTGGTTCAAAGCAGAAATTTTAAGTTATTAGAATGAAAATTAAAAAAAAAAACTGTTCATCACTTATACTTTCATAAAACTTGGTAGGTATACTTCTATTTAGCACATTCTCTTTTATATTAAATGTTGACATGTATTTCTGGTTGTTGCTCTTATTAGTTAGGAGTCATGTTTTATCTAGGTCTTCTTATAAACCAATATCCTGTGCTGGGTGCAGTGCACTTTATTCTTCTAGAATATAATGTTTAATGATGGCATAAGTAAAGTATTACCTTACAGTTCCAGGTTTAAGTTTATTCCATTAATAAACTATTATTAATGTTTGCATAAGCTTGTTTGAATATACATTCTTGCGAATATCTGTAGTAGATTGTATTTCCCAAGATAGACACAATCATGTGCCCCATCTCACAAGCTCTTCTACAGTATGACCATACCACTCCACCATCAAGAAGCAGAGTCCACTTCCCCTTTCCTTGGATCTGGGCTTACCCTGTGAACTGTTTTGGCCAATAGAATCCAGTGGAAGTGATACCGTGTGTCTGCCAAGGCTTGGCTTTAGAGATCTACAATGCTGCTTTCATCACTTAGAATGCTCACTCTTGGGCTATAGTCAGCATGAATAGATGCCTAAGCGCCCATGTGGAGAGAGACAAAGAGAGAGAGAGGCAGAGAAAGAGGTAATGTAGAAATGGATCCACCTCAGGCTTCAGTCTCCCAGAGATACCTGCCCAAGGTACAAGATATGCAATGAATCCATCTTAGATATTGTTGCCTCAGCTGCCATCTGGGTGTAGTATGACACATAAGAGATCCCAGATGATGAAATATAAGCAGTAGAACTATCCAGCTAGGCCCTTCCCAATTTCTAACCTATGGAATTATGGGTAAATACATTTATTTTTCTGACCTTAGTTTTGTGATGGTCTGTTACTTGTTGCTAGCAATAGTAAATAAGACCTCTAACTATTTTGGAGATATTCTGAGAAACACAAAGATAGTACTAATTTTAATGAGATAATTAAACATTTTAAATATTTTAAAGATGAAATACTTAAATGTGTTTGGTTTCCCTAAATTGTAATCCCCGTGAGCTCTCACAGTAGATTTTATTGATCTGAAAGGGACAGATATAGTCTAACAAATTATATGGTCTAACAAATTCATTTTTCAGCTCTGTGAAATTAGGCTTTCTTTGAGTTCCCACTAAGGCAATAGATTGAAAAATTAGGAATATTTTCAAGAGAGAAAAGAGTTTCTTATTCTCCCAAACCACCTTTATGTATTAAGAAGCAAACCTGGGGTCTAGGCCCATGACTTATTCTTTAAGCCAGCGGTTTGGAAATTTTTGCATGCATTAGAATAACCCGGACTGCTTATTAAAACACAGATTGCTGGGCCTCAGCAGCAGAATTTCTGAATCAGTGGGTCTATGGTAGAGCCCAAGAATATGCATTTCGGCAAGTACCCAGATGTTGCTGTCACTATGGGTTTGGTGACCACACTTTGAAAAGCACTGGTCTAAAGCCACAGTAATGAGATAATGTGAATTCTGAGGACATACTGAAGTAGAGCTTCCACCTGAATGGAGCCTAGGGGGGAAAATGTCAGGAAGTCCATCAAAGGTCAGGGCAAGGAAGGAGGGAAATAGGAGAAAATCTCAACACAATTTAGTAGGTGAGTTAAAGGAAGAGAGAATTTTTATTTTATTTCCTTTTAGAACTCTGAGTAGAAACGTGCCTGGCACAATGACCCACCACTTGAGGTTGCTACAGCAAAGAAGAAATAGTGTCATGGCATGTTTATGTGCAAGAGAAGAGCATGAGAACTACCTCCAACCCAGTCCTGGTTCCCCTATGGAATGTTATTGGAATAGCAAAGAGTTGAATATTAACACCTGTCTCTAGGTGGAAAGTAGAGGTAGATGAAAGCAAAAATTCTGCAGGTTGCTCTTAGATCCACCAAGGAGTGTCAGAGGCTGAAAACCAGACCACCTAAATTAGGCCTGGAGGCTGTACCTGAGACTCAGATGGTCTACAGCACCATTCAGTACTAGGAGTGTAAAGGGGGATGTGACTAGATTCTGATTTTCACGAACAGATCATGAATTTCCCCAGAAATGGACCTTACCAGTGATATCCAGCATGACAGAAGTCCAGGTAGAAAAAGAACATCTATGCAAAGTACAGCAAGGTCCAATACCTTTAAAGGAAATGCTTCTCCCTCTAACACCATAAAAACTTTTAAGTTCCCTCTCCCAACCTCAATCTCCATACTCCTAGCTATAGATATGTAGGGGAAAAACAATAAAGAAAAAGACAGAGAAGGAGAAGGGGAAGAATAAGAGGAGTAAGGAGAAAGAAGAAGGGAGACATTAAGCATTTACTCTGTGCTAAGGGCTTTCCAACTGCTATACATGTATACGCTCATTTAATCCTCACATTAGTCCTATAAGGATAACCACTGTTACCTCTGTCCTACAGATAAGGAAATTAAGGTGCTGAGAGGCTATGTGACTTGCCTAAGGTCATACATCAGTAAGTGGCAGAGTAAGATATTAAACCCAGCAGTCTGGCTCTTAAGGTAACATGCTTAAGTGCTATATAATATAGACTCTCAACTCTTTATTTGAAACCTTTGGATTACTTGTAATTTAGAATTTAGAATTTTTCGACCTTATACCATGCTATACGTAACACTTCAAGTGGGACCCAGGGCAGCACCTCGTCATCAAGCACATTAATATACCTGTAGGAAAATACATGAATATTCACACTAAGTAAATAAAAACAATAAATGGCCTCATGCCAATTCCAATTAGGTTTCACAATCAAATTAGTTCAGGCCATGTCAGACTTTGCCATCAAATGAGTTAAAGGTAACTTTTAGGTTTCAGAGCTTTTGATATTTCAGAAATGGAGATGCACCTAAGTTAAACCCAAAGATACTGTTCTAATAAATGAGGCAGTTATTTTTAATTACCAAGTTGAGTCCCTTCTCAGCCCCACTTCCAAGTGTTTCACAGGGCTTCAGAGCCACAGAAAACGGGTTGGCAGGTGGAGGGTGTGGGAATCATGCAAAAATTCTTTTGCATAATTGAGTTTTAATGCTTAAATTATTGGTGCAGAATTTGGGTAGGGCTTAACTTCGTCATTCTTCTTTATGTGATATGAACTGTGTTGTATTCAGCTGGCAACTGGACTGACCTAAAGGGGCCAAGATTTCTTTACTCACATATTTGGCACCTTAGTGGGGAAGGCTGGATGTTCAGGTTCAACTGAGGCTTTTGATGGGAGTGCCCACACATGCCTTCTCCAGCATGGCAGTTTTAGAGTAGTGGGACTTCTCACGTGATAGCCAGTTATGCTGAGAGAGAGGGTTCCAAGACTCCAGAGTATACACTGCAAGGATTCTTATGACAGGCTCAAAAGGTCTGCCTTCTACTGTTTAGTAATGTCCGTTTAGATTTAGGAGAAAGAGATTAGATTCCACTTCTCAGTGGGAAGACCAACAAACAATTGGTGGCCACCTTTACTTCATTCATTTAAAAATAGGAAAAGCAGCTGATCATTTCTGGCAGTTAATTTTCCAATCTCAAGGTTACCATTTTTACTTTATTGCTTAATAGTGGAGTTGCATATCATATTAAATATTTATTGATCATTAGTAATTTGTATGTGTGTCTTTATTCCCTATTTATGATCTTGACTTTAATGGGTGTTCAGTTTTCCCTTATTTATAAGCACTGGATAGAGTTTTTATATCTTTAGGAATCATTTTCGGCTGATAGATATGCTTATATGTTGTATATAGACGTGGAAGCTGCTAAAATGAACACAGAATGAATCATTCGCAGAGTGATATAGAGTTGGAATGGATTCAATTGTATCTAATCTCTGATTCTTTGGGGAAGCTTAGTGATGTGAACACAAATAAAAGGTCTTTGAGGCATACACAAGGCACACACACACAGAAATGATATATTTTGCGTGATTAAATGATTAAAGATAAGAAAACTTTTAATTATTAAAGGCTATGTGCCAAGTCTCTTTGTATATGTTATATTGAAATTGTTACTAAACATAATTTAAAGACAAAAGAAACAGATACTGAGTAGAGAAGTGCTAGCATTTGTGGTCCATCTATCGAGCCAGCCACTTTACTAAGTGGATTCTGAGAAAATGTTAGGACATTTAACCCTCACAGCAACCCTGTAGAATTGAAACTACATTATTCCTCACTGTCAACCACAATATCACAAATTAGAAAACTACAGTGTAATAAGGTCAAGGAAATTTTCTTAAATTAGTAAGTCTTGGAGTAGGAACCCAAACTCAATAATACATTTTCCACTTCTGTGTAATGATCTTCTGATTTTCTCCCCCCTCCCAAAAAAAGAACCCACCCTGGTCTCTTTTATGAAACTTCATTCACATCATTATGGAGGAGGATATTTATCCTATATTCCTATCTATTCCTACCAACAGACATATGACAAAAATATAGCTGCAAACATCTAGAAAATGGTGAGGATTTTTAAAAATTTGTTTTGCCAGCATCATAAAGAACATTTCAATAACAGGAAGCAGTAAATGGTACAGCTAGTATTATAACAAGAGTTGAAATGTTTCCGTGAAAATGCTGCCTCTAATAATCCAATACATTTTTCCATTGACACACACTTACTAAATAATATGTAAAATACTGACACCTAATGTTAACTTTTGTATCATAATTTCAGAGGATTTTTCAATATCCCAATAAAATTTAGGGAGCTAAATATAGAATTTAGGTTTTAAAAAAATCATATAATTTTTAAATAAAAGGCAGTCAATACAGTGTATGATTCCCTAGTGTGCTGATGGAATAGCATTCCCAAAAACTAAAGGTAGAAAAAAGTAGCATTCAAAGATGGCAAAGTTATGAACACAGAAATTATGCAAGCACAACTCAGTAGGGATGCAAGTTTCACACTAGGCTTCCTTCACCATAAAAATGAATTAGCTAGGAAAAGAGGTTGGAATTAAATAGGTGATAACCTTGGAACCACACTGGACATCTAGAACAGCTACAGGAGTGAGAGGAAGCTACAGAATGCCAGAGTTCAGCTTTTGTAAAGGAATCCAGGACCCAGCCCCATTCTGCATCCCCGTAGCACGGCAGCAGCTTTGGAAAAGGCTGCAGCTGCGGAAATGCGGCCGGGAGTTGGGGAGCAGCCGGCTGGGGCCAGGCCGGCCAGGGGAATCTCTGTCCTCCAAAACTTAGGGTTGAGGATTGAGGTTGTTAGTGATGTTGTGGACCCCAGTGATACCAGCGCTAACACTGACCTGGCTGTTGGCTCTCTTGGCTGCATCTGGTTCCCGCCTCCCACCAGCGCCCAGCAGGATGGAAGGATCCAGCCCACCTCTCATTCTTTGGTTTTCCTTCTTTAGTGTTCAGGTGTTTCTTGGTCAGGCCATGCCTGAGGGCCAAGCGAGAAAGCCAGCCTTGGTTTGGATTTTGTTCGCAGCAGTGAATTCTGGCCTTCCGTCAGCATCCATCAAGGAGTGGAGAGCCAGGGAACATGTTTGTTGTGGGTTTTCTTCCTTTTGTGGGTGGGTGTTTCTCCATCTGGAAGATCCCTGAGGGACCAGCGCAGGGGCTAGCCTGTTTCCACTCTCCAGGCAGCAGCAGCTTGTCCTTATGCCAGCAACTACCAGGATTTAAAGAACAAGTGCCCTTTTCTAGGGGCTGGGGTGGAGAGTGGCGGGGGGTGAGGGGGGTTGGTTCTTCTTTCTATTTCTTGTAGTTGTTTGGTCTGTTGTGACATGGACCCTTCTCTCCCTATGTGTGGACTTGTTCAGTCCCACAGTCTTCGGGTGACACATCTGCGTCACCAGGACCTAAAGAACCTATTATTTTATATGTATGTAAGTCGGTAGGATTTTTCTTTCTCTTTTTTGTGTTTCTGTGGCCTAGAGGAGGACTAGATTTTGGTCTCAGCAGCATTAACTTCCAGCTTCCCACAAACATATAACAAAAGACTTGGGGAGGCAATCCACCCTTTTCTTGTTGTTTTTTTGTGTGTGTTGTTGTAGGAGCACATTTTTTTTTTTTCTGTTAGTATTTTTTCTTTTCTTTTTTTTTTAATCTTTTTGTTGTCACTGTTGTTCTTGATCTGGCATACTAAGGAATGCAAGAATGGGACTTTCAGCCTGATGACAACATAATACTCAGGATGGCCAGTTATCAACGATAACAAAAATAATGAAACATGACTTCTAGTTAACCAAGATGTAAACTCCTACCCCCACCCCAAATCTTAGAACAATTAGCAAAACTTGCAAGCTATCATCTCCAAACTCCAGAAAATGGTTAAAGGGTTGCAGTAACAAGGAAGAGTCAAATCAAGAAAACACTGCATGAAAAATGGTAGGTGAAGTTCGGGGTGCCCTTACTGACTTCTCAGCTACCTGCTCCCTGGAATGGTGTGGAGTCAGCTTCCTTTTCCATTGTGAGCCCCTGGCCCTGTTCCAAAAAGAACAGAATCCCTGATTTTCATACTGGGGCTGCTATATGTTAGTGCCAATCTATCTGAAAGATTAAACCAGGTGTTTTACTTGACTCACTGCCAAAAAAAAAAAAAAAAACACATGCAATGAGCTAGCTTAAACAATAGGAATTCATTGGCTCATGTTTTTGAGCCTAGGAGAAGTGCAAAATCAAGGTGTCATCAAAACAATGATTTCTCCCAAAAGACTGTGGCATCTTGGGGCTGGCTTCTGGTAATCCTTGGTCCTTGGCTTTTCTGTCACATGGCAATATGCACGGCAGCCTCTCATGGCTGCTCAGTTCCATTGTCTTCAAGTTTCTTCCTACTCCTTGTTGATTTCCCTCTCACTGTCTGAATTTTATTCTGCTTATAAAGGATGCCATTCTGGTTTGCAAGCTGCCAGAATGCAACATAGTAGAAATGGAATGGCTTTTTAAAAAGGGGAATTTAATAAGTTGCTAGTTTACAGTTCTAAGGCCATGAAAATGCCCTGATTAGAGCAAGAATATAGAAATGTCCAATCTAAGGTATCCAGGGAAAGATACCTTGGTTCAAGAAGGCCAATGAAGTTCAGGATTCCTCTCTCAACTGCAAAGGCACATGGCAAACTTGGTGGCGTCTTCTAGCTTCCTCTCTGGGCCTCTTGCTTCAGGAAGCTCCCCAGAGGCATTCTTCTTTTTTATCATCAAAGGTCACTGGCTGGTGGACTCTGTGTTGTCTCAACATTTTGTTGTGGTTCTGTAGCTCTCTCTTCATTCTCAAAAGAACTCTCTCTGAAATGTTTCCTCTTTTAAAGGCTTCTAGTAAACTAATCAAGACCCTCATAGAATGGGTAGAGACATGTCTCCAACTAATCAACTTTAATACCCACAATTGATTGAGCTATATCTTTGTGTAGATAATCTAATCAAGTTGCCCTATAGGAAGAGAAGCAGTTGCATATAGCAAAAGCAGTTAAATAATAATTAAGTCAAAGCAACCTGGGGTAAAATGCTACCTGCATTGAGTCATACTGCACAGCACTCTGGAGGGGGTGAAAAGTCTACCTCATGGGAAGTAGAGGGATATTTGAATTCCTGTAAATGGAGGATTCCTTAGGCCATGAACAAGCACAAGCCGAGGACAAGAAGCAGATCCATGTAGGCTCAGATAAGACAGAGGGGGCCTTGAATTTCACAGTCACTTGGGTTTGAACTTTTTGACAAGAGGGCTAAATTCTGAAGAAGCAGAGACAATTTGCAAAGACTGTGAAAGGTGCTTCTTTGCTTTTGTTTGCTTGTTTTTGTTAGTAACTGACACTCAAGAAAATCTGTCATATCGCTATCTGTATACAAACTTAAGGAACAGACAGTTCCAAGACTACATCCCACAGTTGGCACTTTAAAATATTAAAACTACTGTGTGCAACAATAGATTGTAAGATGAAAAGCAGGATATGGTAGTCCATCCAAAGG
Organism: Myrmecophaga tridactyla; assembly: GCA_004026745.1. Lineage (NCBI taxonomy): Eukaryota > Metazoa > Chordata > Mammalia > Pilosa > Myrmecophagidae > Myrmecophaga > Myrmecophaga tridactyla. The sequence goes on along the minus strand of PVIY010009398.1, from coordinate 59,984 downwards.
AGCAAGATAAAAAAAAAATACAAACCACCAATGAAGAAGTCCAGACTTTGGACACACAAGACAAATACATAAAAATAGATAAGTAAATAAATAAATAATTAAATATCCTCAATATGCTCAAGAGATAAAGAAAAAGACAGAGAAAGAACTAAAGGATTTGAAGAAACAATGAATTAACGATGTGAGAATCTAAATAAATAAATAAAATTTTTGAGAAAAACCAAGCAGAGTTACTGGAATTGAAGACTATAATATGTGAAATGGGAAATACCCTAGAGCGTTACAACAGCAGGTTGGAGCTGGCAGAAGAAAGAATCAGTGATCTCAAAGACAAGACAATTGAAATAATTCATAAAGGAGCAGAAAGGAAAAACAATGGGGGACAAAAGGGGATAGAGCCTGAGCCTCGTAGGACACCAGTGAGCACACCAGTACAGGCATTATGGGAACCCCAGAGGAGAAAATAGAAAGAAAGGGACAGAAGGAGCAGTCAAAGAAATAATGGTAGAAAATGTCTCAAAAGACATTACACATTCAAGAATCACAACAAATCCCAAACAGGAAAAACTCAGAATGAAACAAGCCAGTCACATGGTAATCATATTGTAAAATGCCAAGGACAAGGAGGGAGTTATGAAAGTTGCAAGAGAAAAATCAATGATTTATGTGTAAGGGACTCTCAATTTCTCATCAAAAGCCATAGAGGCAAGAAAGCAGTGGGATGAAATATTTAAATTGCTGAAAGAAACAATTACCAACCAAGAATTTTATATTCAGCAAGAGTTGCTTTCAAAAATGAGGGAGAGAGTAAGACATTCCCAGATAATCAAAAGCTGAGGGAGTTCATTACCACTAGATGTGTCCAACAAGCAATACCAAAGGGGGTTCTTTAAATTGAAAGGAAAGAGCAGTAGACAATGGATCAAAGTGGCATAAAGAAATAAAGACCTCTGCTTAAAGTGATCATATGGATAATTATAAATGCTAATACTATGCTATTATATTTTTTGGTATGTAATGCCACTTTTTATTAAAAAATGCAAATGCATAAAAAGTAATGATCCATCTATAGTCTGTACATACAATGTATAAAGATATAATTTGTAATAATACATAAAAAGGTGGGGAGATGAAGGGATATAGGAAAGCAGGTTATGTGTATGCTTTGAAATTATTTGATTAGTATCAAATCAATTATGATTATTATAGATTTAAGATGTTGAATATTAACTCCTTGGTAGCAACAAAGAAAATGTGTGAAAAAAAACATATTCAGAAAGAAATGAGAAGGGGCTCAAAATGGTACAATATTTAAAAATCAAGAAAATATGAAAGGCATTAATAGAAGAATTAGAGACAAAAAAGGTATAAGAATTATAAAGACAAAATAGCAAAATGGCACAATAAAATCCTACATTATCAATAGTTACTTAAATGTAAATGGATTAAACTCTTCAGGAAAAAGGAAAAGATTTACAGAATGGATAAAAGACATGACCGAACTATATGCTTCTTACAAGAGACTTACCTTAAATTCAAAGACACAAGTAGGTTGAAAGTGAAATGCTGGAAAATATATACCATGCAAATAGTAACTGAAAGAGATCTGGAGTAGCTATACCAATATCAGATAAAATAGAGTTTAAGTAAAAAAGTTGTTGTGGGACAAAGAAGGTCATTATATACTGATATAGGAGTCAATTGAAGAAGAAGACATAACAATTGTAAGTATATATGCACCTAATGGCAGCACTCCAAAATATATGAAGAAAATATTGACAGATTTTTAAATGAGAAATGGAAAGTTCTGCATTAATAATAGAAGAATTAAATACTCACTTCCAATAACGGATAGAACATCTAGACAGAAGATCAATAAGGAAAGAGAATACTTGAAAAAAACTATAAACCAACTAAACCTAATAGCATACATATAACACTTCACTTAAACAGCAGTAGAATACATATTCTTCTCTACCGAGGAGAAGGAAAGAAATGACAAAGATTAGAGTGGACAAAAATGAAATAGGGAATAAAAAACTTGAAAGAATCAACAAAACCAAAAGTTGGTTCTTTGAAAAGTTTAATAAAATTGAAGACAAAGTTGAAGGCAATGAGAAAAAGAGAAAGGATACAAATAATTAAAATCAGAAATGAAAAGGGGCAGGATACTACCATACCACCCAAATAAGAAGGATTATAAGATAGTACTTATAGGTCAACAATTACAGGCAACAAATTAGGTAACCTAGATGCAGATCACAAATTTATAACAATATCACATCTTGAGAAATTAGAATGTAATCCCAATTGATGCAGAAAAAGCATTTGACAAAATCCAGTATCCTAGCTTGATAAAAACACTTCAAAAAATAGGAATAGAAAGAAAGTTCCTCAACAATTCAAAAGGCAAATATGAAAATTCCACAACTAACATTTTACTCAGTGGTAAAAGACTGAAAGCTTTCTCTCTAAGATCTGGAAAACGATAAGGATACCCATGGTCACCACTGTTTTCAACAGTGTTGTAGAAATTCTAGCTAGAGCAGTTAGGCATCCAGATTGGAAAGGGAGAAGTGCAACTTTCACTATTTGCAGATGACATGATCCTAAATATAGAAAAATCTACTAGATAGCTACTAGAACAAATAAATTAGTTCAGCAAAGTGATGGGATAAAAAGCCAACACTCCAAAATCAGTAGTGTTTCTATACCTTAGTAAGAAGTAATCTGAGGAGGAAATCAAGAAAAACATTTCATTTACAATAGCAACTAGAAGAATCAAATATCCAGGAATAAATTGAACCAAAGATGTAGAGGACTTGTCTACAGAAAACAATGAAAGATTACTAAAAAAAATCAAACGAGACCTAAATAAATGGAAGGACATTCAAGGTTCATGGATTGAAGCTAAATATCATTAAGATGCCACTTCTTCCCAAATTGATTTACAGAGGCAAAGAAATTCCAATAAAAATTCCAACAACTTTCTTTGCAGAAATGGAAAAGTCAATCATCAAGTTTATTTGGAAAGGTAAGAGTCCCTGAATAGCCACAAACACCTTAAAAAACAGCAAAATTGGAGGACTCACACATTCTGACTTTTAAGCATATTACAACACTACAGTAGTCAAAACAGCATAGTGCTGGCTTAAAGATGGAAATATTGACCAATGGAATTGAGAGTTCAGGAATAGACCCTCATATCTATGACCAATTGATATCTGACAAGGCTTTTAAGAACATCCAACTGGGAAAGAATAGTCTCCACAAATGCTGCTGGGATAATTGGATATCCATATATAAATGAACATGAAATATCTTACACTATGTACAAGAATTTACATAAAGTGGATCAAAGATCCAAATATAAGAATCAGGAACATAAAATACTAGAAGAAAATGCAGGTAAACATGTTCAAGATCTTGTAGCAGGCAGTGGTTTCTTAGACTTTACACCCAATGCACACACAAGAAAAGAAAAATAAGGCCCCATTAAAATTGGAAACTTTTGTTCATCAAAGGACTTTGTCAAGAAAGTAAAAAGACAGCCCATTCAATTGGATAAAATATTTGGGAACCACATATCTGATCAGGGCTTAATATCTAGAATATGTAAAGAAACCCTACAACTCAACAATGAAAAGACAACATGATTTAAAAATGGGCAAAAGACTTGAATAGACATTTCTCCAAAGAGGAAATAACAATGACTAAAAAGCCCAACATCATTAGTTATTAGGGAAATCCAAATCAAAACCATAATGAGATCATTTCACACTTATTAAAATGGCCACTATTAAAAAGAAAAAAAGGCCCCAGAAAACTGCAAGTGTTGCAGAGGATATGGAAAAATAGGAACACTCATTCATTGCTAGAAACACAAATGGCTAAAAAACTCTACATCACTAGCTATTAGGGAAATGCAGATCAAAACCATGAAATATTTCACATCTACTAGAATGACCACTATTGAAAAAACAGAAAACTGCAAGTGTTGGAGAAGATGAACAGAAATAGGAACACTCATTCATTGCTGGTGGAAATGTAAAATTGTTCAGCCACTGTGGAAGACAGTTTGGTAGATCCTCAGGAAGCTAAGTACAGAATTGCCATGTTAGCCAGCAATCCTGCTACTAAGTACATACACAGAGGAATTGAAAGCAGGGACTCAAGCAGACATTTGGTAAATCAATGTTCATAGCAGCATTATTCACATTTGCCAAAAGATGGAACCAACCGAAGTTTCCATCAACTCTTGAATGGATAAACAAAATGTTGTGCATACATACAATGGAATATTACTTAGCAGTAAAAAGGAACAAAGTCCTGATGCATGAGACAACATGGATGAATCTTTAGGACATTAGGTGGAATGATATTTCATGGCCAGACACAAAAGGACAAATGTAGTATGATCACATTCTTATGATCTAATCATAATAAGCTCATAGAGCTAGAATCTAGGATATTGATTAAAGGCAATAGATTGGGTTTGGATAATGGGGTGTTGATGCTCAACCTGTACAGAATTTCTATTTAGAATAATGGTAAAGGTTTAGAAATGGATGGTGGTAATGGTAGCACATTATCGTGAGTATAAATACTAGCACTGAACTGTTCAGTGTGGTAAAAAGAGGAAACTTCAGGATGTTTATATTACTAGAATTAAAATTAATAGATAAAACATAGGACTGTATGGTACAATGAACCCTATAGTAGACAATGGACTATAGTTAATAGTAGAAGTATAGCAATGTTCTTTCATGGATTATAACAAATGTATGAAAAGTTGGTCATAATGGAGTGGTATTTGGGAAAAAATACACTTAATGTAAATAATGAATGATAGGTGGAACTATGTAAATAATCTTTCATCAATTGTAACAAAGGTAACTACTATTAAAAATACAATTATTTTAAAAAGTGTTATCAATAGAAACAAATGTTCTACACCAATGCAAGGCATTGATGGTGGGGTGGTGTATGGGAATCCTGTATTTTATGCACGATTATTTTGTAAACTCACAACTTTTCTAATTTAAAAAAAGGCATATCTTTACAAAAGAGAGAGAAAGAGATACAGGCGACTGAATTTAGCCCCCAAGCTACAGCTTTCTGACCCCACTGAGATCACTTCTGGCAGAATTGTCAATGTACTGTAAAATGAAGGAACATTTCTCTCTCCTTGGGGTTAGACTAGATTCAATACAAGATAGTGCAAAGGTCAAGTAAATGTTTTGTTCCTAATGATTACTACACATCTCTGACCAATGAATGTTTCCTATTAGCCTGTTTTATATTAACTGGAGTGGCTATAAAAAGACTAACTTTTAAAACTGCATTCACACATTAATTTTTAAATTTTGTTTTATCAACTTATGTACAATTTTGGAAATGACCTAAGGAAACTGAGAAAGACTTTGAATGGATAAACTCTTGAATGGATAAACAAAATGCCGTGCATACATACAATGGAATATTACTTAGCAGTAAAGTAATATTTAAATGAGAGTCGTAAGCATTAAATACATTCCTCAAAATCCTGAAGCTTTTTTCCACGTGAAGCCCTCTTGCACCACAAACGCTGTTCCCTTTGTTTATACTGTTTTCCCCTCCACCCTCAGTTCCTTGATTCTCCTTCTCCAGAACTCAGTTAACATGAGGACTCTTTGACCAACCTATCAGTAAAAGTTTCCCATTTGAGTCTCTTCTTATGTCCCGTTCTTTTCCTTTGCAACACTCCGAAATGTGTAATCTTTCCGATCTGCAATGTTTTCACTTCATGGCATCTGGCCCCCAGACGCTCAGCTCTGCATGGCTGGGATGATGGTGTCTTGCTCCTCACTCTGCTTCTTGTGCCAAGCAGGGTGCAGTATCTGTAGCAAGGGCTAAGTATGTCTTTTTGAAGGATGAGTAGCAAAATCAGATGGAATCACTCTGCTTTGGTTGAAATGCAGTTATGAGAGCTTTTCTTGCTATAATTCCTTGTTGTTCTTTCAGTGATTCTACAGAAGCTGTATAATTTCATTTTAAAATGAGATAAGCAAAATTCAGTAATTTATATGTTATTTATTTACACAGATATCCTTAAAATATGTTTGCTTTTTATTTCAGGGAAAAATATTACATTTCGTTGTACTGGAAAAATCAGTATAATTAAGATCACATTAAGTAATTATAATGGTAATACTTGGAAGGCATGAGGCAGAAAAGTAGCAAGAAGCCTTTAAGACAAGGAAGATACCAAAGGATATCACTTACCTGTACCAAAGTCCTCATGATAAAGCTTGAGAGTTTACGAATGCTTCCTTGTATATATTTTTTCTGAAAAGTGAATGACATAAGTAGTAATATTTATCTTATTTTGTGCTTGAGGAAATGGATATACAAAATTTAGTACTTTGTGTATTTACCATGCACATTGTAAAAGGTGCAGAAAACTGTGAACAATGAAAATGAACCAAAATTTCAGTATGCTTCTAGAAAATGCAATCTTTGAGAGAGTAACTATTACACATTGGTTAAGTACATGGGCTCTAGAGACAGACTGAAGAACCTGGATCACAGCTCTACCATTTTCCAGCTATTTGGTCTTGGACACACTACTTAACCTTTCCTGCTTTACCTATTACATGGATACAATAATAGCGTTTATCTCATAGGGTTGTAATAAGGCGTAAATACGAAGTGTTCAGAAAAACGTCTATACTCATTAAGCTCACAATTAACTTCAGCCATTATTTTGCTATTATTTACCATAACAAAACAATATCTATTAGAGAAACTCTTGAGGTTTTTAACTTCTGAGAACTCAGTTAAGATGAATCAGAAAGAAATTTAAATGGACAAGGATTTATTTTCACTCATCGAATTCTAATTGCTTCAAACATTCCCCATGTCTCAGAGTCTGAGCATCAGTTGTAAAGTATTTCATTCATTTGTTCCATGTGTTAAGCACTTCGCTAAGCTTTGGGAATATGAAAATGAATCAGCCGTGATTCAATTGTTAGTTAAGTGAATCAAAATTACAAAAGAGTATAACAAATGCATCGATAAAGATATTCCAAGTGTTCTAGTTTGCTAGCTGCCAGAATGCAATATACCAGAAATGGAATGGCTTTTAAAAAGGGGAATTTAATAAGTTGCTAGTTTACATTCTAAGGCCGAGAAAATGTCCAATTAAAACAAGTCTATAGAAATGTCCAATCAAACGTATCCAGGGAAAGATACCTTGGTTCAAGAAGGCCAATGAAGTTAAGGGTTTCTCTCTCATCTGAGAAGGCATATGGTGAACACAGTCATGATTTCTCCCTCAGCTGGAAGGGCACGTGGTGAACACAGCATCATCTGCTAGCTTTCTCTCCTGGTTTCCTGTTTCATGAAGCTCCCCAGGAGGCATATTCCTTCTTCATCTCTGAAAGGCGCTGGCTAGTAGATTCTGCTTCTCATGGGTATGTTGTTCTGCTCTGCTCTCTCTGAATCTCTCATTCTCCAAAGTGTTTCCTCTTTTATAGGACTCCAGAAACTAATCAAGACCCACCCAAATGGGTGGAGACATGTCGTCATCTAATCCAACTGAACAACCACTCTTGATTTGGTTACATCTCTAGGGAGATGATCTAATTACATACAGTATTGAATAGGAATTATTCTGCCTTTATGAAAAGGGATTTTGATTAAAACATGGCTTTTCTAGGGTCCATACATCCTTTCAAACCAGCATACCAAGGTATAAGAGCACATAGTGGAGGAGACCTAACATAGCCTAGGAGGATCAGAGAAGCGTCCAGGCTAAGTGAAGTTTCTATTGATTCTTGAGAGTTAATTGAATTAATTAGAGAAACAAAGGTGGGAGAGCATTTCAAGCAGAAGGAACAATATGGAGACAGTACACTAAAGGAAGGATAAGGTAGGTTTATGTATGGTAGTCCTTCAGTCAAAGCCAGTCATGGGGCTAGCCCAAATTCAATGTGGGAGGGAACAACACAAGGCCCTGAAAACCAGGGGACATAATTCATTGTGGAGCATCTTGGAGTCTAGCCTCCACAGGAATGTACTAGCAGTAGCATGAAGTATGGATTAAAGAATAGGAGTCTCTTAGCCTAACTTAGGCCAAGAAATGTTTACAGCCAAAACTAAGGTACTTATAAGTGGATGGAGAGAAGGTTAGTGAATGCACAATTGTAGAGATGCACACTCCGTTATATTTCTATGTCCAGATATAGACATAAATAAACTTGAGTATAGATAATAGTAAAATGATTAGGAAGTGATGAGTTTTGAATATCTATTACCATCTTTTAAACATTCTCTTTATTTTGAAATATTGCAGCACACAGGAAGTTGCCAATAATTGTACTGGGAGATTCAGTGCACAATTCCCCCACTTCCTCCAATACTGATTTCTTGCAAAACTCTAGTGCAATAACAAAAACAGGAAGTTGACACTGGTACTATCCACAGAGCTTATTCATATTTTACCACTTATACACATTCTCATTTGTGTTTATGTTAACCACATTTTCTAGGTTCTGTACATTGACACTTTAGCCACATATAGTTGCCTCCAGGTTGCCAAATCCCACCTATACATCTGCTACTTCTAGATAATTCTGACTCCAACCTGCTTGCAACCTCAAACTGTCTGGGGTGCCGCTTTTAAATATAGGCAGTAATCCCGCCATAGTGTACCGCTGCCTCTTCTGGCAAAAACCAAAATAAAGTCAGGAGCTCAGTTCCAATTTGCTCTCTGCCTTGAGACTGACCCAGATTTTCCCTGCCCAGCCCTATGTAATGTATAATTCTCAGGGAACTGTGAATATAATAAATCTTTCAAACTCGTCCCATCTCTCTCTGTGTCTGGCCTCACCATACTTCGTACAAAGTGATATGAACAGAACAGTGCAATTTTATCTCATGTGTAGCTTCAGATAATAACCACAACAACCAAAACAGAACTATTCCATCCCCATAAGGCTCCCTTGTGCTACCTTTTAGAGCCTTTCCCCCTTTCCACTTCCAAATCTCTGGAAAAAAAACATAATCTTTTTTTATATCTGTAAATGCTTTACTTCAAGAATGTTATATAAATTGACCCAGACAGTATGTAACAATTTGAGATAAGCTTTTCACATTCCACATAATTCCCATGAGGTCCATTCAAGTTGCCACAAATATCAATAGTTTCTTCCTTTACAATTATGAGTAGTATCCCATGGTATGTTTAACCTTTCATTCAATGAAGGACATTTCTAACTAAACATTTCTTAATTTGCCAATTTTATTGATATTTTCAAACAACCAACTTTTGACTTAGTTTAAAGTTCATTTTTCTATCGTTCATATTATTTCTCTTCATTCTAAAATTTATCATTTCTGTCCTTACTTTTGACTTAGTTTATACTTCTTTTTCTAGGTTCTTAAGAGAGAAATTTTAGAGTATTGATTTGAGAACTGTGCTGGTTTGAAAGGATTTATGTACCCCAAAAAAGCAATATTTTAATCCTAAACCATCTTGTGATTGCAATGATTTCTTCTAATCCCTATTCAGTACTATAGGTTGGAAACTTTAATTAGATGATCTCAATGGAGATGTGACTCATTCAAATGAGGGTATTAAACTTGACTAGGTGGAGATGTGTCTCCACACATTCTAGATGGTTCTTGATTGGTTTTGCTGGAATCCTTTAGAAGAAGAAGCACTTCATAAAAATTTAGAGAATGAGAGAGAAAGCCATGAGATTCTGAGAGAACAGAGAATGACATAGCCACGAGAAGCACATAGTCCACCAGCCAGTGACTTTTGGAGATGAAAAAGAAAACCGCCTTCCAGGGAGCTGGAGAAGAAGCTAGCAGATGATGCTGTGTTCACCATGTGCCTTCCCAGGTGAGAGAGAAACCCTGAACTTCATCAGCCTTCTTGAATCAAGGTATCTTTCCCTGGATGCCTTAGATTGGACATTTCTATAGGCTTGCTTTAATTGGAACATTTTCATAGCCTTAGAGCTGTAAACATGTAATTTATTAAACTACCCTCTTTAAAAACCCATACCATTTCTAGTGTATTACATTCCGGCAGCTAACCAACTAGATCAAGAGCTTTCTTCTTTTTTTTTTAAATAGGCATTTTCAGCTTAAATTTCCTTCTAAGAAGTGCATTAGTATGTTGTGTTTTTATTTTCATTCATCTCAAAGTATTTACTAATTTGCCTTGTGATTTCTTTTTTGACCCATTGGTTATTGAAGAGTGTGGTTTAATTTCTACAGTTTTATTAAATTCCTAAATTTCCTTAATTTATTGATTTCTAATTTCATTCCACTGCAATTGCCAAACATATTTTGTATGATTTCAATCCTTTAAATTCATTGAGGCTCATTTTACGACCTAAAATATGGTCTAGCCTCCAGAATGCTCCTTATATACTTTGAGAAGAAATATGTATTCTGTTGTTGTGAAGTGTACTATTCTACTCATTCCTCTTAGGTCTAGTTGGGCTCTAGTGTTGTTATAGTCTTATATATCGTTCTTGTTCTTCTGTATATTTGTTCATGTTTTTTTAGGCTCTGTTATTAGGTGCATATGTGTTTACAACTGACATAGCTTCCTGATTTATTGACCCTTTTATTATTCTAAAATGTCCCTCTTTATCTCTAGTAATAATTTTTATCTTAAAATCTATTTTATCTGGCATTGGTAAAGCAATCCAGCTCTCTTTGGGTTACTGTTTGCACCATATTTTTTCCCATTCTTTTACTTTCAACCTATTAGTGTCTTTGAATTTAAAATGTGTATCTTGTAGACAACATATAGTGGGCCATTTTTAAAATCTATTCTGACAATGCTTGCCTACTGATTGGAGTGTTTAGTATATTTACATTAAATTACATTTAATGCAATTTATGCTAAGGTTGGACTTATATCTGCCATATATTTTTTCTATCATGTCTTTTGTGTTCTATTCCCCCATTAATGCCTTTTATTGGGTTAAACATATTTTCTAGCATGCTGTTTTAATTCCTTCACTGTTTCTGTTCTTTTTTTTGAATTTTTATTTTCTTAGTTGTTGCCCTGGGGATTAACATATTACATCTTAACTTAAAACAATTTAGTCTGGAGAAATATCAACTTAATTTCAATAGTATATAAAAACTTTGCTCTAGTATAGCTATGTTTTCTCTCCCCATCTGTATTCTATTATTACACACATTACATCATTATATATATAAACCCACCAACAAAATTTATAATTACTATTTTATGTGGTTGTCTTTTACCTCAGAATAGAAGAGTTACTAACAAAAATACTTCTATACTGTCTTTTATATTTAACTATTTAGTTATTTCATTTTCCTCATCCCATGTCCCCTATTATGAAATCATTTTTTAGAAAATATGTACTTTACAATCCACAATATAATCTGAGTTGGACACCAGTGCTCTATATTTTTCTATTCAAGGTAGTGCCTAGGGCTTACCTTATATATACAATTTTATTTTAAAAATATTTTTATTTAAGAACACAAACAATACACTTAGAACCACAAAAAATGGATATTTTAGTTAGCTTAACCATAAGTATATTTAAATAAATATTTGTTAGAAGTAACCTCTTCCCTTTATCATTGTCCATGACACTAAAATATTATATTACACACCTTAGGCACTCAGTATATACATTAAATTATATCAGGAAGTATAACCAGCATGGATAATTTTCTGAAAAGGTAGTTGTGATTTACTTATAAATTTGACCTGCATGGTACATCCAGTTTTTTAAATGATTCAATTTGTGTTTCTGGTTTTTATTCAACTAGAGAAGAGTTTTTGTTTTCTTTTTTTCAAATACTGCATCTATGCAGGTTTCTATGTTAAGAAATGATTTTCTATTTAATTTAATTCCTAAAAATTGAAAATAAAATTAATCTTTCTGTTCTATGAATCTTTCAAAGGAAAGCAGAAATCACTGTCTCATTTCTGCCATACCAGTCTTCGTTCTTTCTTTCTGTCTCTAATCTTTCTCCTTTTACATTTGTTCCATTGTATAGAAACTATGAATGTGATCTTTTTTTTTGGTATGCTGTATGGCGGGGTCACAGTTCATTATTTTCCTATGTGAATAGCCCATTATTGCGGCACCATTTGTTGAATTTGTATTTGTTTGTTTGTCTTGCTTGTTTGTTTGTTTTGGGGAAGTGCATGGAGTGGGAATCAAACCTGATTCTCTTGCATGGCAGGCGAGAATCCTATCACTTGAGCCCCTGAATGTAATTTTAAAATATTTTTACGCTGTAAATAACTTATAAATTACTAAACAAAATTATAACTTGAAAGACAGAGGACCATGAAAATAATTGAATTCATTATCATATAGTTTCCTGGCACTCAAATTCATTAGAGCTGCCTTTAAATGTTGTATGTCTGGTAGTAGTGACGGGATTAGTCTTTGGATAATTTCTCTTCTCCTTCAATCACCACATGCATATATGCACAAACTCATTAGCTTTATCTTTTCCATAAAGGCAAATTAATCAAAATGCTCAGAATGCCCCTCCTTAGAGATAAACACCTCACATTGCGATTCTTGAGCTTCTGATACTCAGAATAAAAGCACTTCTAGGCCTATGCTAGACATAGGACATTGTACATTGTCTTTAGATCTCTCCTCTTTTTCAGAATATGCATCTCAAAAGGAAAATAGTACTTGATTTTTTATTTCAGATCTCTATGCCTCTGAATTCCTCTTATATAAACTGAGAATAGTGATAATGTTTACCTCACAGTATTGCTGTTAGGGCTATATGTGATAATTTGTGTAAAGAATTTATCATAGTATCTTGTATATGTTAAGTTCTCAATAAATGCTATTTCTAATTATATCTTAATGTCTAAGAGCAATTGAATGGTAAACCAATTTAATAATGGTAATTATAAAATATTTTATTCCTTACCACGCGGATATAGAGGATGGTGATTTAACATATTTTCTTCTATAAGATTCTAGATTCCACTAAACATCCATTAAAAAATATGAATTACCATATAAGATATAAATCAGGCAAATAGGACTTTTGTTAATTTATAGAAAAGCCTAGTCCATTTAGTAAACTTTCTTTAGATGTTAGTCTTAGAAAATCAGATCAGCTACAGGGTATAGACAGGGTTCTTGTAATTGCAGCAGTGTAATAAGGTAAAATAGGTCAGAATCTGATTGGTTTTGTATTTCTGACCCACTTGAAGGTCAATTAGATTGACATCAAAAGGAAAATCCAACATTTTGGTTAAGACACTCAGAACACTGGAAGGAATTTATTGGAATTGTTTTGTAAGTATGGAAACCTGGCTTAAGTTCTAGGGATATTATATCAATTAGCAACTAAATTGGCTATTGTTTTGTGCTTGTCAAACTAACTACCAATTAAAATGAATATAATATAGGTGTCCCTAACAATGCTTCTTATACATTACATTTACCATACAGATACATTTATTTCTCCAGTTACCCAATGCTTCCACATAGAGAGTATTGCACAGTGAGGGCTTGAGGCAAAGATTTGGCCCATGTGTGAAAGAGTAGGTTTCTATTTATACAGCACCATTCCTCTTCAACTCACTCAAGCCTGGATTACAGTATGTTGTCTAGCTTTTCCAGACATCTTCTTTTTCCATTTACAATAATAAAAATTCAATTTTCTGTCCACATGTTTAAAATGTCTAAAGCTGTCATTCACTAACAGGCTTAGTTTAGTTACACACAAACTGTTTGAATGCCATCAGAACTTCTTAAATTTCAGCTTTCTCACTAATTATGAGCCATACATTATTGTCTATATCATCTGTCGAATAAACAGCTTTTGTGCCTGCCAAAAAGAATATCTGGAGGTGTTCATATTTATATCATATGTCGAAAATATAAATAAAACAAGAAGCATGGTTTACTGCATGTTATAATTAATAAAATAGCCACAGTGAAAACATTACCTGAATTTTTCCCCAATTAACGACATCTCTTTAAACACACTTGATATTTGGAAAACTTTGTGTTCTCTTCCTCTATTGAGAAGAAAAAACATTTGGTGTCAATTTTGCTGAAATTTTGAGATGCAATATATATTGAGTAGAGATATATGTCAAAATACATTGAGAATTTAGAAAATTTTAATAATAAATTGAGAAATAAAGGGCATATCTTTACTATGTGAACATATCTAAAGCAGAAACTACACTAATGACCAACAGGACAGAAGAAATATTAGCATATTAATTAGCTTTCTGGTAAACATTAATTATTAGTTTGAAGTTAATTTTACTACCTTTGTTTCTTTCAGTGAATGGCATAATGATTTCCTAGAAGTCTATTTTAATGCACATCTTAAGCAAAACGTTCACATACTGATAGTTACAATGGAAGCAAATTAGTCTTTTATGATTAAATGTAATTAATGAAATGCTCTTGTATAGATATTAGATATTAAAATATATACTTTAGTAGTTTAAGACATTGATTCAGCATTAAATATTCATCAATTTTTAATTTTTAAATATAATAATTCTTTCTATTTATTGGCTACTTTCTGAGTAGGATGCAATGTGCCCAGGTTTTTTTTAAATTTTATTCTTGTCATATAAATAGTTAAGTTGGAAAGCTAATAATACCAATATGTGCCAGATCTTTTAAAAATAATTTCCTGTATTAGCTCTCTTAGTTTGTAAGACAATCTTGATATGATATTATTGTTATCTAATTCTGTAAATGGAGGAAATAAAGGAAGATTGTTTGAAAAACAAGAACAATTGGGTAGGAAGTGGTGGAGCCAGGATTTGAACCCTGGTAGTTTAGCTGGCAAGCCTGTGAATTTACCCCCTACACTGTGTTTCTTTGCATATTGCAAGTCATACCAATTCAGTGGTTGGTATAACATTTTACACCAACCTCTAATTTATAGTAACCTCTAATTCCCACCTAGAGGCAACTGCTTTCAATTATTTTAGGTGTTCCTATTTATGTTTAGCTCTATATTTTTAAATGATGTGTGTCTTTTTAAAGATTTCTTTATTTTAAAATTTGTGACATTATTTTTCCTACTATGGCTTTTGAGGATTTAACTATTATAGATCTCTCCATCCCATGGCCCACAAACACATACAGATACACTTTCTCTTCTGTCATTCTCTAAATTCAGTGAAATCATGACATTTGACTATATCAATATGCATTGCATGTTTATGACTACGTAACTATTGTTTACAACTGGTACTGTTTTATATATGATAGAAGAGGGACATATGTTAAATATATTGAGAATTTAGGATTTGTTAAATATTTAATTGAGAAGTAGAGGGCATATCTGCTATGCCACATGGTGTATTCTGATAACAATTTTTTTGTACAATGTCTTTTCTCCAAAGATAATGATTACCTTCTTTTACAATGCATCAATTTTGCTGTCTGTGTCCTAATTGGAATCCTCAAATCAGTTGTGACAGAACTTAAACTCTTCAGAATGGTCAAATATAGCTATCAGACATTGGATATTTTTACTCTGTGAGAGAGAGAGAGGAAGAGAGAGAAAAAGAGAGAGGGATGGAGGAAGGGAGGGAGGGGGAGAGAGAGAGAGAGAGACAAAGAGAGAGAAGCTTATGTGTAGCAATTATCTACCTCCAAGACCTCTGAACATTCGCCTCAGTCTGGTGTGGTTCCTTGAAGGGCTGATGGGCTAATTTCGTCATGGGACTTCCCTTCAAGCTCATTTTGGGAATTCTCTTTACCTCTTTCCTATTTTCGATCTTTTGTTCTTGGCTCAAATATATTAAAAATTTTTTAAATAATTTATTGTGTGTGAGTGTCTGTTGTGTTGTGTTGTGTTTCATTTTTGCTGACTCTGTCTTCCAGTAACTTCTTGAGGAGGACATTGAGGGAAAAATTCTGAGACTTTGCTCACCTGAAAATATCTATTATTTTTCACATTCAATTTTTAGTTTCCCTTGGCACAGACTTCTAAACGGAAATAATTTTCGATCTGAATTTCAAAAGCATTCCTCTCTGTTCTCTATCTTTCAGATATGTTTGTGAGAATTCCTATATCATGATTGCTGATATTTTGAATGTAAATTTTTGCTCTCTCAAAAATATTTGGAGCTTCTGTTTTACATTTTTCCCATGATGTGATTTAAAAGAAAAAATTAATTCCCTTTGGTGCTCATTGGGCCTTTTTAATCTGGAATTCAGTCTTTGGAAACTAAAGTCTTTAGAAAAGTTCTTGTTCATTTGTTTCTTTTTTGATAATTTTCTCCTATTTTATCTGCTCTCTAATTCCATAATTACTGTTAGACAGGTATGACTTCCTGTATTAATCTTCTAATTGTCTTATCATTGTGTATTCTGATTTTGAGTTGCACAATTTTATATTCCAGTATTCCCTTTGAATTTTTTTATTCTTGATATTACACTTTTTTTATTTAAACATATTTTTATTGTGAAATATATATACAAAAAAGCAACAAATTTCAATGTACATCCCAATGAGCAGTTATGGAACAGACTTCACAGCTCGGTATGGGCCACAGTTTCACAGTTTCAGGCCTTTTCCTCCAGCGTCTCCAAGATGCTGGAGACCGACAGAAACACCAACACGTTGATTCAGCAGCCATACTCATCTGCCGAATCCTATCTTCTCTCTCTAAATAACTCCCTCTCTCTAAATAACATATACACCTACAAGGAACACACCTCAAAGCATATTGCACAAATAGTTGCAGAACAGACCCCCCAGCCCGGCATGAGTTACAATTCCCCAATACCAGACCTTCACTTCCAGCCACTCAAAGGCACTGGAGGTCAAAAGAAACACCAGTAAAATGATTCAGCACTCATTTGCCAAACCCAACCTTCTCTGCATCACCCCACCATCACCTCCGATCTTTCTCACACTCTGTAGGGGTATTTGGACTATGCCCACGCTAACTTTTTTTTTTTTTTAACTTTTTTCATTGTATAGTGTAACATATGCTCAAAGTAAAGAAATAAAAAAGCAATAGTTTTCAAAGCATTCTTCAAAAAGCGGTCACAGGACAGATCCCAGAGTCCGTCACAGGCTTCCATACTGTCCTTTCATATTTCTCCTTCTAGCTGCTCCAGAACACAGGAGGCCAGAGAGCCCAAACACCCTTCCATCATCACAATCTCGACTTTCTCCTCTGTCTCCCCTTGTGAACAATGACATAAATACAAAAAAGCTACAAATTTCAAAGCACAGCCCCTCAATCAGCTGCAGAACATATTTCAGACTTTGACGTGGGTCACAGTCTCACAATTCTAGGCTTTCACTCCTGGCTGCTCCAAAATACTGGAGAATAAAATTAGAGACATCAAATCAATGATTCAGCATTCATATTCATTTGCCAAGTCCCATCCTGTATGTATAACTCCACCATCACCTTTGCTCTTTCCATACCTCTCCTTGGGGTTGTTTGGGCTATGGTAATTCCAAATCCTTGATATTGGAAGGGTTTGTCACTAATATGGGGTAGGGAGATGGAACTATCTGATGTTCTGGAGAGCCTGGGTGAAGTTTAAGGACTTATCTGGACCAGGGACCCACCTGGAGGTTACAGGTCCCTAGAAAGCCGCTTTAGTGCATGGCACCCCTATGGAATCCTACACACTGCCCTAGGTGCTCTTCAGGATTGGCGGGAACGGTCCCGGTCAGGGGTTGGCAGGCCACAATAGTAGCAAGGTTCACCCGAAGCCTGTGCAAGAGCAACCTCCAGAGCAGCCTCTTGACTTCATTCGAACTCTCTCCACCACTGACACTCCATTAATCACACTCCTTTTCTCTACCTTGGTCAGGATGCAACCATTGATCCCATGGTGCCAGGCCTGCACCCATCCCTGGAAATCCTCCCCCACATCTCCAGGGAGACTTCTACCCTACGTCACATCTCATGCATGGGGGAGGGCAATGATCTTACCCACAGAGTTGGGCCCTGAGAGCCTGAGGCCACATCTGAGCAACAACAGAGGTCCCCCAGAAGCAACATGCCTATAGCTAGTCCAAGACTTTTCGCTACCTACATAAGCCTCACAAGAGTGAGCCTTGTGCCTGAGGGCATGGCCTATTGATTTGGATATCCCCAAAGTTTGACACAGTAACAGGGGATTCCCCCATGGCAAGGTTGAATGGTTCCATAGTCTTTCTCCCCTCCCTGCGGGAACTTTGCCAATACTCCTTGACTATCTGCCAAGTACACTCTAGAATGTCTCCAGGCCTTACAATAATCTATATTGTAAGAATTAAAGGACTTCCCTCCCACTCTGTGCTTCCTGTGTTTCAGTTGTTCAAATGAGCTATACAGACAGGTTGAATTAGATTATGCACTACAGAAAATTTCAGGTCCAGAGCAAGTAAACCTTTCTTCCATTGGTCTCAAAGAGGATGTGTGGTTCTAAAACATAGACACTGTCTTCCCACCCCTGTGTTCCAAATCATTTCAAACCTGTTCGGCTTCATTCCCATCTCTAAATGTTAGGTTATACATATAAAACAGCCTCTCAGATTCAGAAAGAATAATCACCACTTTGGACTTAACGTGTCATCTCTAAAAGTTCACGATCCAGACCCCCATCCTTCCCCAAGCCTCCCCCAAAGGTGACCATACCATCGTTGCCCGCCCGGTCTTCAGCTCATGTTGTCTCGCCAAATGTCCCACATGTGCATCCATATCGCTGCATCCCTCACAACACTGTTCCCCCTTGTAGCAGCCCTCTTTGACTCTTATGATCTCTTTACATTTAATGTCTATTTTGTCCAATATTAGTATAGCTGCTCCAGTTTTCTTTTGGTTACAACTTGTGTGGAAAATCTTTTTCCATCCTTTCACTTTCAATGTATTTGCCCCTGTCATGGTTAGGGACACGTGTCAACTTGGCCAAGTTGTGGTACCTGTTTATCTGATTGGGCAAGCGCTGGTCTGTCTGTTGCAATGAGGACATTTCATAGGATTAGGTCATGATCACGTCAGCTGCATCCACAGCTGATTCCATTTGTAATCAGCCAAAGGGGAGTGTCTTCTGCAATTAGTGATGCTAAATCT
>PVIY010009398.1:0-40791 GCA_004026745.1 Myrmecophaga tridactyla | reverse complement strand
TGTGTATCTTGTAATTGGTAAGTTTAGTGCATTAACATTCAAAGTTATTACTGAAAAGGTGTTTTTTGATTCCACTATCTTATCTTTTTTATTTTATTTGTCAAATCTACATATTCTTTTCCCTCTTTCTCTTTGTATTCCTTAAATTACCCTTAGTGGTATTCTTCAATTCTGTGCCCTCCTCCAGACCTCCCTATCCTGTCTATTTTTTTTCGGCCAGCAGTAAAACTCCTAAACTAAGGGGAGTTTTAGTATTTCTTGTATTTCTTGTAGGGCTTGTCTTTTGTTGACAAATTCTTTCAGGACTTCTTTGTCTGTAAAAACTTAAATCTCTCCCTCAATTTTGAAGGACAGTTTGGCTGGGTACAGAATTCTTGGCTGGATGTCTTTCTCTTTCAGGATCTTGAATATTATCAAACTTGGCAGGTGTGCAGGAGAGGTGGGTTCGGCTGCACTTGAGGTGGAGGTGTGAGGCAGGTACATGCTCTGGGAGATGGTGAGGTGGGGGTGCCTGAAGTGTGGGGAATGGGAGTGGATGAGGGGGTTTAGGTGTTTGGGGTGTGAAGTGAGGGTAGTGCACCCAAGGAACACGGCCTGGCTTACTTCCTAATCCTGTGTTCCCATCCGTGCACTCCTGTGGGCTCCGTGCCTCCACTCCAGGCTCCAGCTTTCTGCCTCTCAGTTCCTCAGCCTCTGCAACAAGGGCTGCCCCATGCGGTGCAGAAGGCTCTCCCAGGTCAGCCACACTCCTGAATTGCTGCGTCAGTTGCCCACCTGCCCCTTCTTTAACTTTTCAGTGGAGCAGGGCTAATCTTCAGCTACTTTAGTCAGCCATCTTCCTGGAAGACTCCTTGATATTACACTTTTAATTTTCAGTAGTTCTTTCATGCTCTTTATACCCTTTTTAGAACATAATTTTCTTGTTTTGTGGTTTTGCTTATTTCTCTGAAAATAATTATTATAGCTTTTTTCTTTCTGTCCTCTTTTCTATTTCAATTGCGGTTTTCATTTCCTGTTTATTCTGCTGGACTCTGTCCTACTAGGTAACTGTTGTCAAATGTGTGCTGATGTGTTGCATCCATTCACTTTAAAATTGAACCTCTAAAAGTTTGCAGGATGGAAATATTTTGTGCAAGGGCAGAACTTTTTGATTGGGCATCAAAGTTTCATTGAAGGGCAGAACTATACCACCATGAGACCCGTGTAAGGATTTTAGCCCTTATCTATTGCACTACACAGAAATCTGTGTTCACAGATTTCCATCCTGAGGCGGGATGGAGGAGCAGTGGAGATGAGCCTGATTGTGTTCATGGGAGCCAAGGGGAGGAATGGAACTGGGGCTTATTCATCATTTATAATGCAGACCTTTGCTGAATCTCCCTGTTTTCTGCAAAATGTTACATACCCACTACTACTCATGTTCCTAAACCAGAACTACACTTGTTCTTCTTCTCTAGAGAATAAGTTCTTGCTGAGGGCTCTGGGGAAGATGCAGTATTATGGTGCACAGACAGGAAGAAGGGATCTGGGTGTCCATTTATATTTTTATAGACTTTCTACTACTTGTTTCCCATCCCACCCTGCATTCTGGCCTCTGCAGATAACTGGTATCTCTACTATCTAAACATTTTGATGGTTCTTTGGCTTGAACCAGATCATTGATCTTTAATATCCTCCCCCTCTCACAAGTGATGATATTTCAGCCTTCCCCACTCTGCTAAGTCAGTTCTCCCTACTTTCCATCTTTCAGAGTGTGTTGACATCTCTCATATGCTCTTGTCCCTCATCAATTTTTTGTGCAATTTATGTTTATGTCACTCTTACTCCCTTACTGTGGTTTTTGTTGAAGGAGATGACTAGCATTACCTGGAAATATAGATTAGCATGCAAAAACTCTGTTCTCCTAAAATGCTTATAACTTATGCAACTTTCTCAGAGAAAGTATTTTACTTTTTTTGCTTTCTAACTTGCTGTCTTTTTATTTTCTCTGACATAAATATACATTTAGAACTTTAAAGGAGTTGAGATCTTCTAATGGTTTGGTGATCACAATGACACCGGGACATCAAACTACACAGAGTACATTCATTAATTGCAGTGACTGTGCTGGTTTGGGCTGGGTTGAAAACCATTGAAAGGAAGCATTTTCCTAACCTTTAACATGCTTTTCATTGATCCAAATTGTTTTGGGGAGAAATACACATAAGAAAGACAGAAATAGTATATATAATACATAAAAATATGTGCAACACATTTGTTATGAAATAAGTTAATATGGTCACCAATACAACCAAATAACAGTTACAAAATAGCAATATTATTTAGAATTCAGTGAAAAATGTGACATTTGGAGCCAGTTACCAGTTTCAAGCAGTCTGGTTCTGTTGCTGTCACCTAAAAAAAGACTGTCTGTGATTCTCTCTCTCTCTCTGTTCTTTTTTTCCCTCTTAATTGCCATTTTTTCCCAGACCAGCTGTAGCATCTATGTCCTGACTTTGATCCAACTCCTTGCTTTAACCCATAGAGAAAACGTCTCCCATAGACTCTGCAAATCTCACTGCAATGCCTTCATTCTTGAAAATTTTTTTAACGCAATAGAAGGCAAGGAGGGCGGTGAAGTGAAGCTCCCACATACTGGGAAGGAGAAAATAAAGACCTCTGTGTACTAAATATTGGCACAAAAATGCAGTTCTTTTCACCTAAAATAATATTGTGAGTTTATGAGATCTCAATTGAGGACAAGAAATCCAATGTTACTTGTATATCTTTCATGAGAAAGTAGAAGGAACTCAGTGGCAAGTGCTTTAAAGCATTACTCTAATTTAATTTAGGAAAAATAAGTTCTTCTGAACTTTGGTCCTGGGCAGGGCACTGGAAGAGAGCCCTTGAGTCCCCTCTTAGACAAAGGAGGCTGTGTGATAGTGAACTTGGCATAGCCAGGACATTAGATATCCTCGATTCTGAAAATTGTAGAATAGTCTGCAAACTGTGTTATAGAATAAAATTGAATCCCTCCCATGTGGAAACCTGGTATCTACCTGGGCTAGGTATTTAAATGTCTCATATATTTCTGACATATTGTAGTGGGCTCAGGCCAGAATCAGATTCAATCATAAAGGACTTTCTATTCACTGTTCTTCTAAGGCAAAAGTTGTATGTAGCCTCAAGGTATATATGTAGAGTAGACATGATTTTTGTCCTGCACATTTTCTCATTAATAAGTTATCTGCTTATTAAGGGCTGACTATCTGTTCAGCACAGTTGCAAGTATTGAGTGTGCACCTAGGAAACCAAATATTAACCATGCCTTTGATTAAATTGCATTAAGGTAGAGAGAAAAGATATGCACACAAATAAAAATGTAGGCTGTGATCTTCTTCTCAAAATATAAGAAAAATTATAAATAACATTTTTGACTTTTGAAGGAGAAAGGAATTGTTTCTACTATAAGAATATGTGGTGGAAAAGATGATCTACATGATTTTACTGATGTCATGAACTTTGAGCCAGGTGTCCTGAATTTTCATAAGTCTTATCATGACATTGTTTTTTAATTTTCAAACATGCAAAGAAGAGAACCCACAAATACCACAATTTTGCTTGCAAAATTAAGATTTTCCCTCCTTCCTTCTTCCTTGGGTCCCCAAGGATATCCACATCCTAATCTCTGGGACCTGTGAATATGTGATGTGACATGGCAAAGGGGAATTAAGATTACAGATGTAATTAAGGTTGCTCATCAGACGAATTTAAAATTGGGAGATTATCCTGGATTATCTGGGCTGTGCCCAAGGTAACCACAATGGTCCTTAAGAGCAGAAGAGGGAGGGCAGGCCACTGTGGCTCAGCAGGCAGGAATGCTTGCCTGTGATGCCAGAGGGCCCGGGTTCGATTCCTGGTGCCTGCCCATGTGAAAAAAAAAAAAAAAAGAGCAGAAGAGGAAGGTACAAGTGTAGACAGAGAGAGCTATGACTATGGAAGAATGGGTGGAGAGATGTAATGTTGCTGGCTTAGAAGACAAAGGGGCCATGAGCCAAGGGATGTGAGCAGCATCCAGAAGCTGAAAAAATGCGAGGAACTGGATTCTTTCCTACAGCCTCCAGAAAGCGACGTAGCTCTACCAACACCTTTATTTTAGCCTAATAATTTTTTATGTTGCTTTTGCAGACAAATTTTAAAGCAAATTCCAGTCTTTGTGTCATTTTAACCCTATGTATTTCATGTGTGAATATACTACTAACTTAAATTCATAGTACTATTACCATGAATTTCCCCAATGTTCTCAGCACTACTTTTTATATTTTTTGAATCAAGATGCAAATAAATTCACAAATTGCATTTGCTCATTATGTATTATGGAACTATCATGGATATGATTATCTCATAATCCATGATAGTTCCTTCTCCCCTGCTTGCCCCCTGTTTTGTTCTTGAAATTGACTTGGTGATGAAACTAAATCAGCCACCATGTGGAATGCATCACATTTGCCTCTCTGTGGTGTCATTTAACCTGTTTGTCTATTCTTTCTAGTTCTTATAAACTGAAAGTTAATCGTAAAAGTTTCATTGTATTAAGGTTTAATATTTCCTGAGTATACTGTGATATGTACTCATGCTGGTGTGGTGTAGCTCATATTGCATCATGTCAGATACATGATTACAAGTTGATCTACTTTTAGTGGCACTAACTTTGATCGGTGAGTGTAGGTGGTAATAAACTGATTTTTCCATTGAAAACTCTCATTAAATTGCCCTGTAATGTTTGATCTCTGACTCAGTCAATTATTCTAAGAAGAATTGAAAAAATGATTATTTTCTATTTCTATTATTTCTTCCCTGTATATTAACTGTAATTGTAAAAAGCATCTCCCAAAGTGAAAGGAAGCATTTATATTATGTTTAAGAAAGGAGAAAAATATAATATACCTACCTATTTATGTATAAATTTACTAAAACAATATAAGATAAAACCAAAACATAAAAAAGTACCTACAAATGGTAGGGGAGAATATATGAAAGGAATGGATATAGAATCTAGACTTCTGAGTAAATCTTGTTTGGCAGATTTGAACTTGAAATCATTTATTCATTTAAATAGTTCTACAATAAAATAGAAAAATTGAAAGGCAATCTACAAATATTGATAGAAAAAATTCGAAATAGTGAACCTAACTATGTATCCAACCACATAGAGAAAGGTTATTATAATTGCCTTTAAAACAGTAATTAAAAAAAAAATCTTGGTGGGATATAGTTTAAGGACAGAAAAATCTTAAACTGTTTTCATTAATCATATTGTTAGCAATAACTTTGGGATTATTAATTCTGAAGATATAGATAATAATTTTAATGATATATTATATGTAATAAAATCATAAATATTTCTAATAACCAAGACTTTTTAGCATGAGTTAAAAAATACAAAATGAAGGCAGTTAAATAAAAAAATCCTGTTATCCTAAATCAAATTTAAAATATTGATGTGAAATAGTGATATATTTCCTCATTTAAATATGTTTCCTAACTCTTCTCCAGGATGAAAAGCCCTGGAAACAATGATCTACCCAATTATGATGTATCCTCTTAATGTTAACATTATGGCTTCTAAATACTGTTTTCCTTCAAAAGGAACTGGATATCCTTAGAGAAATGGGTTATGTCAAGTTTGAGGTAGGTAAGCCCACATCTTGTCATACCAAAAACAATGAAGTTGTCAAAAACAGCAGGAGTTGTGCCAAAAGGATGCAGGAGGCACATTAAACAGGCTTTCACTAGCCGAAAATTGTAGGACTTTAACATCAGAGAAAGAATAATTGCAAGAAATAAACAAACAAAAAGCATCAAAATGTTTAAATTCATTTGGTTCATAATGATTCTTTTTTATTTTGTATTTTGAGACTGCATCTCGCCAAGATTTGGAAACAACATTGTGGGCAGTGAATGTGTACATATTTCTCAAGCATATAATGCAGAAGCTAGCGGTGCACATAAGTAGCAAATCCATATTTCCAGTAAAGGGTGCCCTAATCCAGTGATTCCCATATTGTCTGTGTTTCATTTATGAGAGGCTACTAGGCTGTCTGTAGGCTTCTTTCTTTAAATTGTACAAAAATCCACCTACTTAAAAATAAATGCTCTAAAAATAAATAAATAAATGCTTTAGAAATTTCAGTTTATGGAATAAAGATATGACACAATTTTCATGTAAACTTGTAAAGTTTTGAGCTCAGCAATAAGTAGAAAGTGTTGACCAGAAAATAGATGTAGAGGGTGGCTGCCATGGCTCAGCAGGCAGAGCTCCGACCTGCCATGCTGGAGGTCTGGAGTTCGATCCCTGGTGCCTCCTGCCCATATGCAAATTAAAAAAAAAAAAAAAGAAAACAGATGTAGAAAAAGTCTATTCCTTTAATTTGAAATTAAGTTATCGACCTTATCCTGAGCCTCTTCTCCAATCAGTTTTGTATAGAGTAGCATAAAATAAGTATAATTTAATGTTATGCAAACAGTCTTAATTAATATCTTGCAATTTTTCCTAAGACCATCATTATAAAAGAGTTGGTATTTATATCGATGTGCATGAGTTATTGAGAAAGTGTAATTTATTGCCCACATATTATGATTAAAAGGAAGTGAATATTTTGTTTTCATTCCTTAAACATTTCTTGATTGGTAGGTGGTAAGTACTTGATAAATGTCAGCTTCTGGCAGTTGGTATCAGAGTTCTTCATCTTTTCATTTAACGCTATCTTCTACTTTGGTTGTCTAAGATAGTTTGTTTCATTATATATTAGTTTAATCAGTAGAACTCAGTATGTTATAGTCACTCTTTCTTACTGCTTACATACATATGTGCATTTTGTATGCATCTCCACATATGCATGCGTGCATACTTTGCCAATCATGAATTCTGGTTGTAGCATTAAAAAGTGAAAACTAATGAAGTCCAACAGGGCTAAGTTTAACTTTGGTATTCATAGTGGATCAGAAAGGTCCATAGATTTGGGATGAAAAATAAGATAGATGAGGCACTCATTTCCTAATCCTTACATTCTCAATAACAAGCATCTTGGGGTGACTTATTTCACTGTATAGGGAACAGAATAATATTTAAACCTTACATCAGGAAAAGTTCCCATTAAACACACACACACACACACGAGATTGTATTAATTACTCAATAAAGAACAGCTTTGAAAAGTATGAAGAAGGACCCAAGTGTGGATGGAGAAAACAATTTAATAATTTCAATTGACATTTGTTTCAATGAAAGAGAGTAATTTGTATTAGAACACGAGTAAATAATTTGTTAAATTTTTGCTTTCTATACCATTTTCATTGCTGTTTGATGCTAACTGTTCTTTGTGAGATGCATGCCAATTTTAAAGATTTTAACACATAAAAGAATGGCCATCAGAAGTTGAAAGAAACCATTGATTGAAAATTAAAAGATGTGTCTTTCAGAGATGTTAAAATATGAAAAACTGTCTATTAGAATCAACGAAGTATGGCATACACACAAATAAATATTGGTCTATAATAAATGTGTTTCTTATGCTTTGCTGTGCCCAAAAATATTTGAAAACTTTTGTCCTCAAAATTGTATTTCTTGTTCCCTAGTTTGGAGTTGAATGGGCCACTGAAAAAGCACACATATATGTCAGATTATTCAACCAAAATGCCTAAAAGGAACTCTGGCAAATTAAGACTAAAGCTTTGAAATCTTCTAAAATGGACATAAAATTATATATATATTACAAAGTTGTCAGTAAAATTATAAATAAAACCAGCGTAAAAATTTCATTAACCATGCAATGGTGACAGCTAACAGATACCGTTACGTATACTTAGACCAAAATAGTCTTTGATCCCCCCCAAAACCAAGAAATTGGACAACCATGTGGATTCCCCATGGCCACAGACCCACAAAATTATATAATATTTTTTCTGTAAACTATGCAGTAACTCCTCTGTTACGTAAAATCAATTTTCAAATCCTGAAATTTATTAAAAGTTGAATAAAAATTTTAAAAATAAACTACAGCAGCTTTCAGGGCAATTTGGTTAAATTGTTCTAGAACACACTGCCGATTTTTTTTTCTGCAGAGTCAAGTGCAGAAGTGAGCAGACCGACAAATTTATAAACCTCGTGGAAAGAATTGTAGAGAGGAACTGGAGCCACTCGAATGCCATTTGGTTCTCTTTTGTCACACTGTGGGGAAGAAAAACAAAGCCACGCTAAGGTTAACATGATTTACGTAACGAAAATCTCCCTTCAAGATCAACTTGCAGTAAGGCACTCATGTTGATTTCCCTATAAGGTAACATACAAACAAAAATCTTCACTTTAAGTAAAACTATGCTTCTATATTTCTGAGACTTTCCTCTTAATAGTAATTGAAATATTAATGGTTGGAATATGCATGTCCACAGTACTTTCCTGAAGTATGTTCAACAATTATCATCTACAAGTTTGTCTGGGGGGGCCGGAGGGTGGATGCTGGCGGGACTGGAACCG
Organism: Myrmecophaga tridactyla; assembly: GCA_004026745.1. Lineage (NCBI taxonomy): Eukaryota > Metazoa > Chordata > Mammalia > Pilosa > Myrmecophagidae > Myrmecophaga > Myrmecophaga tridactyla. The sequence continues at coordinate 32,276 of PVIY010009398.1, read as the reverse complement.
CTGAAAAAGTTTAAATGCATAAGAACATTGAGATGGGGAGTTTTAGCGAATTATCTTTACATTAAATTCTCATCCTTAATCTTGCAGTCCTTTGAGATTAGGAAACTAGGGTGTCTTCTCTTAAAGCTTTGCAGAGGAATGATAGTGGAGCAGTTGCTAAATTGTGTTGTCATTGTAAAAGGTTATGTTGCCACCTTTTCCCTTAAACTATGATCTAATTAATCATTAACACTGACAAATTTTCTAAAAGACTAGGAAAACTATCAAGGTCCCCAGGTTAAAAAATTATGCTATGTGGTGCTACCATTCTTTAGATCTTAGATGGGACTAAATATCTAAATATCTTTTTTGTCTTCTTTGACTTATTTTTTTTTGGCATTTACTAAATTGATGTATTGTTTAATCCCTTCATTCAATAACTGTATACTGGAATTTCCACTAATGAAAATCATGGACTAATTGATGAAGGCGATATAATTTTTTTCTGCCCAAATTGTTATGAACAAAGAATGAATGTTACTTAAAACTACTTTCAATAAGTAATATTCCTCTTTTCTCAGAATTGACAAACATGTGCCTTTCAAATATGCAGGCTGGATGCTTAGCTGAAATAGAGAATGAATTCATACTCACTGACTGATTGAGTCACCTGTAATAATATGCAACAGGGAATCAGCCGAATAATCCAAATTTTTTCCATACCACACAGGCCATAGAGAAAACCTTGTAGCAAAGCAAGAGATATACTTACAACCACTCCTCTTTTTTCTAGTTCTTGAAAAACGTCTTTCATTGGAGCAGAAAATGTTAGTGTTAGCTGGCAGCCCCGATCTTCTATACAGGATGGGGTTATTATGTTCACAAATGGTTTCCTAGTTTCTGCTTTATCTTTGCTATGGTAATGCTGGATCAAATATTCCAGATAACCAGTTAGCAAAACAGATTTTCTCCTCAATGCTTTCAAAGTCGCTTTCCTAAAGATCTGCAGAATGAGAAACAATCAGATTAATAGTGTTTCTTTGATTTACAAAGAAACACAAATTAACTGTAAATCATGTAAAAAAAAGGAAATGTGCACTTTTGACTTTTCCGATAAACATCCTGTTTCTTTTCTTATTAAAGTGCCCCTTTATACATGCTTTGCCATTACAAATGGAAAGCAAAATTTCCACAACAGAAAAACTGTACAAATGTCATGTAAACGGTACTCCCAAAAGAATAAATAAAGTGAGTTGACAAAGTTTCCTTCAGTTATTTGAAATATGCCTGATATAATCACCAAGTAAAACACATCTTAATAAATGTAATTGAATATCATAAAAATAAAAAATTCCCCCAAACCGTATTATAAAGTCATAATAAAGAATTTTTCTCCTCTTACCTATTTTTTTTTAATTTACAAATGTGCAATACAAGCTTAAACACACACACATATGTGGAAAACCATTAGCAGTATTATTTTAATTATTTTTATCAATTCCTAAATTTCCTCCAGTTTAACAATAAGAAAACAAGCAGTTTAATGATAAAGCCAAGTCTCAGGGTCATCATTAACTGTTAAACAATAACAGAAGTGAATAACTATTAGGAAATACATTATTACTGAAACATTTGGATTTCCCTCCCTCTCCCTCTCCTCCCCACCTCTCCTATACCTTCCCCTTCCCTACCCTCCTTTCCTTTCTTTCCTCCAGCTAAACTCTGAACTCAAGCTTTGGTACAAACATGCTGCTGCTGGCTGCCTATGGTGTCGTATATAAAGATGAGTGGTAAGGGCACACACAATAACTGTGACTGGAACATTAGGGGTCAGAACAAACATGCTTTTCTAGCTTATCTCTTCAGGTCAAGTAGAGTTTAAAAATATATCCTCAGAATAAGCACTGAATGAACTACAAACAGAGCATGATGCACTGGCAGTTCACTTAATGTCCCTTTTCTGTATCATGTTATGCCACCGAATAAATATAGGGCCATTTGGTGATGTCTAGAATTTATAAAGTCTATGAAAATAGTTATTTCCTCATGTACGTGTGGCATGTGTGGCCATGCCTTCTTATAGGTCTGAAACAGGACTCAGAATCCAGCGGCATCTTAAATCAATGAAAGCAGGAGCTCACAGACTTCAGGCACAGATTTTCCTGAACTCTATTGCAATGAAGCTAAGGATTTGGCTGAAGTGAAAGGAGTTGTGTGTAAGTTGATGGTGTGTAAGGAAGTGAGGAGAAATGAAGAGGGCAGGGTAGCATCCATGGGTCTCATTAGCCAGACCTCACAGGCATGTCTGAAGCCCATGAAGAGACAAGCTGCAAGTAGAGGCAGATGAGCTTGTTTGGGGAGGTAAATGCTTCCAGGCTCCCGTGATCCAGGGAACATGGGTTTGGAAGGAGGCATCTCTTCACTTCCTTGAGTAAAACAAAACATTCATATCTGAAACAATGAGGACTCAAGACAACGCTGCTGAGTTTTGGATCAAAAAGAACTAGACAAAGAATCAACATTCTCATAGAGGGTAGGAACAGAGATAAGCAAGGCACAGCCCACAGGTGGTTTGGGTGTCAGGGGCCCTCAAGAGAATGACGGGAATTAAAAGAATGAAAGAGGAATCTCTTCCCCAAGATTTTCTTTGGAGACTTCCAGAAATCATTCTAGGAAAGTTTCTGATTCCACGATGGGCCCTTAAAGGTATAAGGAGGGGCAATGTATGAAGTATTACTTATTTTTAATGTGATTTCATTTGTTGTCATAATTTAGTAAGACTTTGGGGAATATAATTTAAGATTATCATCTTTTAAAGGCTGTTTTGACCTTGCAGATCTCTTATGACAACTAGAAACCCAGTTTTTAATGGCAAATGATCTAAATGTTAATATGCTCTGAAATGTTGTTACTCTTTTATAATAAAATCCCTTTCAAATATAAAACTCTTTTCCACATTATAACCACAACAAGGACAAATTGTGTTCTGAGGCTCTTAAATTCTCACAGGGTATAAAAGTCTATTCTGAGGCTTTGAATAAAAATATTAAGGGTTAACAGAAGTTACAAAGGAAAATAAATCTCCTCTTTTCTTTTTTGTTTCTCATTATTTCTATACTTTTAGCATAGAGAAAGACAAATTTTAAAAATTCAAAAGAACTGAACAATGAAGGTTGAAAAATGTTCAGCTCACAACAATTCTGTTCAAATACTTGGGTTATTTTTCTTACTGACAAAATAAAGACAAAGATAAAAATTTAGATAAATTGAAAAAGGAAGAATAAGTAGATTCTGATGTTTCAGTAGTCATATTTTCATATAAATTCATAAAATTGGCTAACAACTTTCTGAGAGAAAGAAAACATCATATTTTCTTTGTTTTTAGTCTCCTGACTTGCCATATTTTAATGAAAGGTCCTCAGTGTACGTTTTGAAGCTATTTATTAGATTGTAAATTCATTCACTTAAGGGTTCTAGAAAGAAGTTGTGGGTTTACACAACAATCATGCATCAAACACAAGATTCCTTTATTCTACCTTGCCACTTGCACTGGTAAGGAACGTGTTACAATTGATAGCAAACTTTTGTAATTGTATTATTAATTACTATTAGAGTTGACTGTTTCTGTGTTATAATTCTATGGATATTTTAAGAAAGTTGTTCTATTACCATATATACAATGTAACATTCCCCTTTTTAATCACATACAGATACATATTTCATTGCTGTTACTTTAATTCACAGTGTGGTGCTACTATTAGCACCTTCCATTACCAAAGCATTTCCATCATTACAAATAGGAACCCCGAACATTTTAAGCTTAACTTTCCATTCCCTATTCCCACCCTGTCCCCTGGTAACCTATATTATAGACTGTGACTCTATGCGTTTGCTTATTCTAATCATTTCTAATCAGTGAGATCATACAATATTTGCCCTTGTGTGTCTGGCTTATTTCACTCAACATCGTATCTTCTAGGTTCATCCATGTTGTCACATGTATCTGGACTTAATTCATTTTGTGACTGAAGAATATTCCATTGTATACATATATATACTACATTTTATTTATCCATTCATTGGTTGATGGACACTTGGGTTGGTTCCATCTTTTGGCAATTGAGTTCATATGATTAATGTCTCTATGAACAGTGGTGTGCAAATATCCTGGCTTTCAATTATTTTGGATATATACCTAGTAGTGGTATTGCTCAGTCATATGGTAATTCTGTACTTAGCTTTCTGAGGAACCACTAAACTGTCTTCCACAATGGTTACACCATTTTATGTTGCCATCAGCAATAAATGAGTGTTCCTATTTTTCTGCATGTTATCTAATACATGTTATTTTCCATTCTTTAAACAGGAGCCATTCTAATGGGTGTGCAATGGTGCCTCATTTTGGTTTTGATTTGCATTTTCCTGATGGCCAATGATGATAAGCATCTTTTTATGTGCTTTCTAGCCATTTGTATATCTTTTTGAGAGATGTCTGGTCAAGTCTTTGGCACATTTTCTAATTGGGCTGTTTGTCTTTTTGTTGTTAAGTTTAAGGATTTCTTTATATGTTCTGATATTAAGCCTTTATCAGATATGTTGTTCCCAAATATTTTCTCCCATGTATAGGTTCTTATTGTATTTTCAAGATAAAGTCCTTTGGGAACTAATTTTTTTTTTTTTTTTTGGTGACGTCCCATTTGTCTTTTTCTTTTTTTGTTGTTTGTGCTTTGGTTACAAAGTCTAAGAAACCATTGCCTAATACATGGTCCTTAAGAGGCTCCCTTACATTTCCTTCTAGCAGTTTGACAGTCTTAGATCTTATATTAATGTCTTTTATCGATTTTGAGTTGATTTTTTACGTATGATGTGAGGGAGGGGGTCCTCCATTTTTTTTTTTTTTTGCAAATGGAGATAAAATTTTCCCAACCTCATTTGTTGAGGAGACTATTCTTTACCAATTGAGTGGTCTTTGCCATTGTCAGAAATTAGTTGGGCATAAATGTGAGGGTTGATTTCCAAGATCTCAGTTCTATTCCACTAGTGTATATGTCTGTCCTGTACTAGTACCATGCTGTTTCGATTAGTGTGGCTTTGTACTAAGTTTTAATATTGGGAAGTTTGAGTCCTCCAACTTCATTCTTCTTTTTCAAGATGTTTGTGGCTATTTGTGACACCTTACTTTTCCACATAAATTTGATGAATGGCTTTTCCATTCCTGCAAAAAAGGTTGCTGGAATTCTGATTGGGATTGCATAGAATCTATAAATTGTTTTGGGTAGTATTGACATCTTAACAATATTTAGTCTTCTTCCAAACCATGAGCATGGAATGTCTTTCATTTATGGCTTCTTTATTTACTTTTAGCAATGTTTTATAATTTTCTGTGCACAAACCCTTTACAATTCTTGGTTAGATTTAGTCCTAGATATTTTATTCTTTTAGTTGTTATTGTGAATGGTATTGTCTTCTTGGTTTCTTCTTCTGATTGCTCATTACTTGTGGATAAAAACATAATTGATTTTTGTGTTGATCTTGTACCCTGACAATTTGCTGATTTCATATATTAGTTCTATGAGCTCTGCAGTGGATTTTTCAGGATCTTTTGTATATAGGATCATATCAAGTGCAAAAAGGGAAAGTTTTACTTCTTTCTTTTCAATTTTGATGCATTTTATTTCTTTTTCTTGCCTAATTGCTCTGACAAGAACTTCCAGTACAGTTTTGAATAACAGTGGTGACAGCGGGCATCCTTTTGTTGTTCCAGATTCTAGAGGGAAAGCTTTCAGTCTTTCATCTTTAGGTAGGATGTTAGCTGTGGGCTTTTTGTTTATGCCTTTTATCACATTCAGGAAGTTTCCTTCTATTCCTGTGTTCTAAGAGTTTCTATAAAGAAAGAGTATTATATTTTATCAAATACATTTTCTGCAGCAATTGAGATGATCATGTGGGATTTTTTCCCTTCATTTTTGCTAATGTATTTTACATTGATTGATCTACTTATGTTGAACCAGCCTTGCATTCCAGGGATAAATCCCATTTAATCATTTAATCATAGTGTATAATTCTTTTAATATGTTGCTTGAATTGCTTTGCTAGTATGTTGTTGAGGATTTTCACATCTATATTCATAGGAGATATTGGTCTGTAGTTTTCTTTTCTTGCCCTGTCTTTCTCCAGATTTGGTATGTGGGTGATATTGGCCTTGTAGAATGAATTAGAAAGTGTTCCCTCCATTTCAATTTCTTTGGAAGATTTTGAGCAGTATTGGAGTTAAGTCTTCTAAGAATGTTGGTAAAATTCCAATGTGAAGCCATCTGGTCATGGACTTTTCTTTTTTGGTAAATTTTTGATGGCTTTATTCAATTTCTTTATTTTAGTAATTGGCTTGTCGAGATCTTCCATTTCTTTGTGAGTAGTGTAGACAGTTTGTGTGTTTTTACAAATGTGCCCATTTCATCTAAGTTACCTAGTTTTTTGAATACAGTTGTTCATAGTATCCTCTTATAGTTGTTTTATTTCAATGGGGTTGAAAGTAATGTCTCCTTTTTCATTTCTGATTTCTGTTATTTGTATCCTTTCTCTTTTATTCTTTGAAAATCTAGCTAAAGTCTTATTAAATTTATTGATATTTTCAAACAACCAATTTTTGGTTTTGTTGATTCTCTCAACTATTTTTTTTTCTATTTTATTTATCTCCACTCTAAACTTTGTTATTTTTGTCCATTTGCTTTGGGTTTAGTTTGCTTTTCTTTGTCTAGTTCAGCTGGTTTTGAGGTTAAGTCTCAGATTTGAAGTCATTCTTCTCTTTTAATGTATGCATTTTGAGTTATAAATTTCCCACTCAGAACTGCCTTCACCACCTCACATAAGTTTTAATATGCTGTATTTTTATTTTCTTTTGCCTCAAGATATTTCCTAATTACATTTCTGATTTTCTTTTTAATCCATTGGTTGTTTAAGAATATGTTTTGTACTTTCCACACACTCATGAATTTTCCATTTCTCCTTCTGTTATTGATTTCTAGCTTCATTCTGTTGTGGTTGAAGGGTACAGATTGTGTGATTTTAATATTTTTTCATTTATTGAGACATTTTACGACCCAACAGATGGTCCGTCCTGGGGAATGATCCATGTGCTCTTGAGAAGAACGTGTATCCTGCTTTTGTTGGATGCCATATTCGATATATGGTTTAGAGCATCACTCAAGTCTTGTATTTCCTTATTGACCTTCTGACTAGATGTCCTGCCCATTATTTAGTGTGGTATATTAAAGTCTTTTACTATTCATGTAGAACTGCCAATTTCTCCTTTCAAATCTGTCAGTATTTGTTTAATTTATTTTTGGGGTTCTGCTGTTATGTGTGGATATAGTTATACTTACTAAATCTTCCTGCTGAATTGCCCATTCTATCATTATATAATGACTATCTTTATCCTTTGTGTACTGGTTTGAAATGATATATGTAATCTAGAAAAGCCATGTTTTAATCTTAATCCCATTTTGTAAAGGCAGCTGTTTCTTCTAATCCTATACAGTATTGGATGTTTGAAACTGTAATTAGATAATCTCCCTGGAGATGTAATTTGATCAAGAGTGGTTGTTAAAATGGATTAGGTGGAGGCATGTCTCTATCCACTTGGATGGGTCTTGATTAGTTTACTGGAATCCTATAAAAGAGAACAACAAGAGAGAAAGCCAGGAGATTCAAAGAGAGCAGAGCAGAATGACATAGCCACAAGAAGCAGAGAGTCTGTTAACCAGTGACCTTTGGAGATAAAGAAGGAAAATGCCTTCCAGGAGCTTCATGGAAGCCAGGAGAGAAAGGTAGCAGATGTTGCCATGTTTGCCATGTGCCCTTCCAGCTGAGAGAGAAGCCCTGACTGTGTTCACCATGTGCCTTCTCACTTGAGAGAGAAACCCTGAACTTCATCGGCCTTCTTGAACCAAGGTATCTTTCCCTGGATGCCTTTAATTGGACATTTCTTTAGACTTATTTTAGTTGGGACATTTTCTTGGCCTTAGAACTGTAAACTAGCAACTTATTAAATTTCCCCTTTTAAAAGCCGTTCCGTTTCTGGTATATTGCATTCCAGCAGCTAGCAAACTAGAACACCTTGCAACTGTTTTTTAACTAGAAGTCTGTTTTATTCAACCTTAGTATAGCTACTACAGACTTTTTTGGTTATATTTGCATGTTTTTCACCCACAGCATACTTGTATCTTTGACTTTTATGTGAGCCACTTGCAGATGTCATATAATTGGGTCATGATTTTTTATCCATTCTTCCAATTTCTGTCTTTTGCCTGGAGAGTTTAATAAATATATTCACATTTAAAATCACTACTGATAATACAGGACTTTCTTTTGCCATTTTGCTAGTTAGCCTTTGTAAGTCTTATGCCTTTATTGTCCTTTAATTCTGCTAATGCCTATGTTTATATTTATTTGTTTTTTTGTGTTGTATCATATTGAGCGCCTTCTCATTTCCATCTAGATATATTTTTCATCTATTTTCCTTGTGATTACCATAAGGTTAAAATTTAACATCCAAATATATAACATTTATGTTTTCTTTGAACCCAATTTAAATCCAACAGCATATGCATATAAATTTCCTATACACCTCTATCCACCCATCATTTTTGATACTTGTTACCACTTATACCTTTGTAAAGTATATGTACAAAAACATAGCTTTATTGTGATTATTTCATGCATTTACATGTTGTACCAATAGAAAGTGATATGTGGAGTTACATATTAAACAATATACTATAAAAATACTGGCATTTATAATTACCTGATTGGTTACCTTTACCACAGGTTTTTATTTCTTTAGGATGCTTTGAACCACAGCTTCCTGACCTTTCTTTTCAGTCTGAGGAACTCCCCTTAGCATTGCTTGTAGGGCAGTTCTAGTGGTGATGAACTCCCCAGATTTTATCTGAGAGTGTCTTAATTACTCCCTTATTCTTTTTTTTTTTTTTTTTTTTTTTTTTTAATATGGGCAGGCTCTGGGAAATCAGACAAGAATTCTGGCATTGAGCCACCATTGCCCATTCTGCAGAAACAGTGTCTGGCCAGATATAAAATTCTTTGTTGGCAGTTGTTTTCTTCCAGCCCTTTAAGTATTCCAACCCTTTTTTTTTGCTTCTATGGTTTCTGATGAGAAATCAGTTCTTAATCTAACTGGGATTCCTTTGTATGTAACATGTTGATTTTCTCTTGCCGCTTTCAGAACTCTTTCCTCATCCTTTGCATTCAGTAGTGTAGTCAGTATATGACAGGGGGTATTTTTCTTTATGCTTATCCTGTTAGGTGTTCTCTGTGCTTCTTGGATGCACGTATTCATGTCTTTTGTTAATTCTAGGAATTTCTCTGTCATTATTTCTTTGCATTTCCCTTTGCACTTTTCTCTCTGTCTTCTCCCTGAAATGTGTACATTGGTTTGTTTAATGGTGCCCATAGCTGTCTTAGGCCATTTTCAATTTTAATATTTCCTTTTGTTTTTGCTCCTCAGCCTGACTCATTTCAAGTGCCTTGTCTTCAAGCTCACTTATTCTTTCTTCTCCCAGCTCCAATCTGCTCTTGAAACCCTCTTGGGCATTTTTTAATTCAATTATGATGATTTTCAATCCCAGTAGTTCTCTTTGGTTCCTTTTTAAAACTTCTGTCTCTTTACTTAGCCTTTTCTATTGCTCATTCATTATTTTCCTGATATCCATTAGTTCTTTCTCTGTAGTGTTCTTTATTTCTTTAAGCATTTAAAAAATTGTAAAAGACTTTTGTTTGTTTTGGTTTGCTAATGCTGCCAGAATAAATTATACCAGAAATGGAGTGGCTTTTATAAGGGGAATTTATTATGTTACAAGTTTACAGTTTTAAAGAGAAAAATATCTAAACTAAGGTATCCAGTAAAAGATACATTGGCTCAAGAAAGAAAGGCCAATGTATGTCACATGGGAAGGTACGCGGCTGGCATCTGCTGGTCCTTGTTTCTGGTTCCACTGCTTCCAGCTTCAGATGCCAGTGGTTTCCTCTCTAAGCATCTGCGAGCCTTCACTTAGCTCCTCTGGAACACAACTCTGGCTTCTGGCTTGCTCATGGGAAGGCAGATTGTGATGTCAGCTGGGTTCTGCTTGTATCTAGGCATCTGTTCTCTCTGTCAGCACCCCAAGGATCTCCAAACATCCTTGTCTCTGTCAGCTCTGAAGCGACTGTTTTCTATGCCTCTGCATCTAAAGTGTCTCCAATTTCCCCTTTTAAAAGATTCTAATAAACTGATAAAGACCCACCTTAAATGGGTGGGGTCACATCTCCATCTAATCAAAAGACCATGCCCACAATTGGGCATGTCACATCTCCATGGAAGTAATCCAATCAAAATGTCGCACCCACAGCTGACGTGTCACATCTCCATGGAAAGAATCTAATCAAAGTTTTCTACCCTAAACAATAGGTCTGGCCACACAAGACTGGATCAGGATTAAAACATGTCTTTTCTGGGGTACATAATAATTTCAAACCAGCACAACTTTGTTCGGTATGTCCACAGTCTCTTTTTCATTGATGTTCTCTGTATTTTTATCCTTCTCCTTTGGATGGGCCATAATTCATTATTTTTTGTCTTATACTCTTTTATTGCACACTATACATTTTAATATTTTTAAATTAAAATAAAATTCTGGGATTTCTGTTTCTTGGTTTTATAACCAGGTGGTAATAAGATTTTCTTGAGTAGATTTCCTTGAGCTTCAGTGCTCCTATCAGGACAGTCTTCCCAAGGCGAATGCATTCTACAGGGTTTTCCCTGGCGTTCCGGGCCTCTGTATTGTCCTAGGTTTTTGCTCATTAGTTGTTTTAGAGTTCCTCTGTTTACTGGAGTTTGGCTGTCTCATTTCCTAGAAGTCCCTCCCCCAGGTATGTGAAGCTGACAGGCCACTGTCCCAGACAGTCACCTCTGCATTTTTTTTACATTCCTTTTCGTGTCTCAATTTACTTTTGCCTAGAGGATAAATTCTGGGAGGAGGGTTATCCTGCAAAGAAGTTTCCCAAATCAGTCTTTCCAAGCCAAAACACGGCAAGGGACCCAGGAATGGGGTGCAGATCAGCTCCAAAGTGTCCTGGGGAGGGAATCAGAAGGGGTTCCAAAAGCTACTCGGATGGCCTCCCAAAGCTGAGCTTTCCTGGCCCGCCCAGCAAACACAGACCTTCAGCTACCTGTCTCCTACAGCCCTGAGGAGCACTGCATCTTTAAATCTCCTCTGCATCCACCCCTTCCAAGGGAGGGGTTGAAACAAGGCTGCTGCCACCCTTGTCAGGGGGAGAATGACACGATAGCTGCTGTCACAGCTGGGTCCCCAGTGATCCATATTTGTTAATCAAAATCTGTGATCAGCGATTGGCCATGCCCACCCCTCTTTTTGGGAAAGAGGTTTTGTATGTCCTTTTCTGTCACCAGCAAGCTAGTCAGAGACTGGCCCCCCAGGTGGCATTCCATGAGAGTGGGAGACAGGAACCTGTAGCTGCCACACAGAGAGAGCAATTTACTGTCCTTTACCATAGTTTTAATCTGCCTCTTCCTCCTGCTCATCCCTGGATGCTGTGTGGTGTTCCTCTCACGTCTGGAGTTCAAAATAGTTGTTTCAGACAGTTCCTGCATGTTCAATAGTTTTTTGGTGGAAGAACTGATTCCTGAAACTCTCTACTATGCCATGTTCCCTGGAATTCTAATACCTTTTAAAAACCTCACTGTATGCATAAATGAGGTCATGGTCATATATAATCAATTCTTAAATATTGAATTCCTCCTTTAGCTGGTATTTGACTGCAAGTTCATCATGTAGGAATATTTCCAAAAGTGAAATAGAGAAAGCAAAGAGAGGCAGTTAGAGTCATGAATTTATTTCTTTTAGCAAATGAAACTTCAAGCACCTATCTCCTACACGGCAATAACTTTTAAACAGATAAAGCAATAGTTAATTCACTTACACTTACTCACAAACCAAGCTCAGAAATATCTAGAAAGTAAGAATCAGATAGAAAATGGAGCTTAATTAAATGCATTGTTTTGTAATTTTAGAATTTGGCAATTTATACTGGGGGGAAGAAGTTTAAAAAGCACTCTTTCTAACATAAGGCTTCATTTACTAAAGACAATTTTGGTTAGAACAAAGCCTTCAGCAGTGAATGACCTCAGAGTGTTATTTCTTAAAGAGACCCCCCAAGAAATAAAAGAGGCAAAAACCTCCAAAGAAGCCTCTTCCTGTGGGTTTCAGAGTCCTTTTGCTAGATAACATAATATTAAAAATTAATTAAGGGGAAAAACATTAATCTCCATGTTCCAGTTTAGAATAAAAAGACTTTTATGGATACTATAATACAGTGTTATAGGAAATCTATGGTAGGAAAATTTAAGTTTAAAAAAATTAACCTTTCCTATGGCAGAAGAGGGGAAGACCGGAAGTAAAATGAGGTCACTGAAGGGAACATGCCACAGTAGGGGTGTCTAGAAGAGAATTTCTGAATAAAGTAAGGCTGGAAAGACATTTGCAGAAGCAAGGAAGGCCAGAGGAAATCAACTCTAAATACCAGTTTTCCCTAAGCTATGCCTTATTGCTCTTCATACTTCAACTTATTTTCTCCTTCATATAACTTTTCAAAGTAAACAGAAATTTTATGGTTTCAACATGTTTAAATAAACGTTGCTCTCATTGGATATTATAAATAAATATCAATAATGATTTATTAAGCAGTTGTCACACCCAAACTTTAAAAAAAAATGCATAACCAGTTGAAAAATCGTGTGACTGGTTCTATTTTCAACTAAAAACAAACAAGTCTGCCAGAAAAGTGAAAACAGCACAAGCGCCATCTTGTGGTCAAACTGAGTAAGTGCTTTTTAAACTGGGATGAAATGAACTGTGTTCATTACCACTATCTAGTGGTGAAGCTGCATAAAAACAGGAGTTTGGCACTGCCCTCAAGTGGCCAAAATGAGAAACTGCTATGAGTGTTCCCCAAATTACAAAATTTTTAGCTTTGGAAGGGGTTTTGAAAGTTTTTATTCAGTCACTTGTTTGCTAGAATCCTCCACAACAAGACTTCCTAAAGTGTGATATATTAGATGATTTGGAGAGGTATTACTGAAAAAATTTTTTTAAATAGTACATATTTAAAATGTCAATTAGACATACATGTGTATATTTATTTACCGTATATACTTTATTAAATATATTTACTTATATATATTTCTTTAACTAAATTTAGTTTAACCCTAAAAATGGTATTCAAATCATCACACCTTGATTTTAGATATATAGTGTGGCAGCTTGAATCTGTGGTAGACCCCAGAAAAGCCATGTCCTTTAATCCTCATTCAATATTGCTGGCTGGGAGCTTTTTTATTGTTCCCATGGAAATGTGACTCATCCAATTGTGGGTGGCAACTTTTAATTAGAGGGAGATGTGACTCTACCCATTCCAGGTGGTTTCTTGATTAGTTTACTGGAATCCTTTAAAAGAGGAAGCATTTTGGGGAAAGTCCTTTTGGAGAATGAAGAGAAAGCCACAGAACCATGGCAGAACCACAAGGCTGAGAGTCCACCAGCCAGAGTCCTCTGGTGATGAAGAAGAAAAATGCCCCTGGGAGCACTTCATGAAACAAGAAGCCAGAAGAGAAAGCTAGCAGACTTCCCAATGCGCTTTCCCATTTGAGACAGAAACCTTGAACATCATTGGCCTTATTGAACCAAGGTATCTTTCCCTGGATGCCTTAGATTGGAGATTTCTATAGCTTTGCTTTAGTTGGGACATTTTCTTGGTCTTAGAACTGTGGACTTACAACTTAATAAATTCCCCCTTTTAAAAGCCATTGTATTTCTGGTGTATTGCATTCCAGCAGCTAACAAGCTAGAACATAGAGAGATAGGTGTAAGCATTAATAGTAATGTATTAAGTGAGCGTTCTCTAGAGAAACAACTAACTGGAGATACTGTAAACATGAGATTTATGTAAGTGTCTCATACAACCATGTGGATGCAAGAGTCTGATATCCATAGGGCTGGCAGCTCTGATGAAATGCCTTGATGAACTCTGCAGGAGAGGCTGGCTGGCTGAAGAAGTGAAAATTCTCTCTTCTCCCTTAAAAGTCTTCAACTGCTTGGATGAACTCCATCTTATTGGGTTCTTTTGGTGCAGAAGACATATTCTTAGTTGAGCATAGATGTAATCAGTCACAGATGCAATCAACTGCCCAATGACTAATAAACCAGCCATGGAATATCCTTGCAGTAATGGTCAGGCCAGGGCTTGCCTGACCAGACAACAGGGCATCATCACCTGGCCAGAGTGACACTTGAGCCCAACCGTCACATGTATCTAGATAGATAAGTAGATAAGACAGATGGATGGATAGGACAATATTGATGAATAGATGGATACAGATAGGTAGATATTAACCTTCATGAGACAACCTTACTCAATCTTTAGCTTACTCTAGATTCTTCTTTTTTTTTAAGTATGTCTTCCTATAGGTTTATCACATGGCTCTTTGACAGTTCATTGACTCACAGAGCCAGCAGTAACAAAGTCCTTTGTAATCAGAAATGTCTTCTATATGATATGTTCTCAATAAATGTATGCTGAAAGAAGAACCATTAAATACTGCCACTTATTTAGTGCATAGAGAGACCAAGAGAAATTTAAATTACTTAATCAAATTTGCATAGATTCAAAGTGGAACAAAATATGCCTCCCCAAATCAATTCCATTTAACATTTACTAAGTGTGAACAATGTGCCAAGCCTTGTGCTAGGAGCTGGACATATAAATAAAAGGGGACATAAAAATGACATCGTTGTTGTCCTAAAGGACAATCCCCTTTGCTTGTTACTCATGGACTGTACCAATTTAAAATTTTGCTGAATAAGCAGATAAACTGCGGTACCATCTCACAGAGGGTTAAAGAACAAAGTAAAACTGTGGGAAGTTTGGAGCATAGATCACTTACCTCTAAACTAGCATGTAAGGAACAGACCAATAAAATAGGAGGATTTGAAAGTCGGAATCCATTTGCCCCAGGGATTAACTGTAGCTCTGAAAAATTAATGACATGTTATTTTTATAGAATGTATCCAACAAGTGTCCATAAGGATAGTACAGTAGTCAAGTGGAGAGTAAAATAGTAAGCCTTATAAACTTTTATTCCTGGAATTTCTGAGGTTTAAGAGAACCCCCATGGAACTAAAATGCTGACATTTCCCCTTTACTTGCAATGCCCATCTCCCTGCCCCTGTATGCCCAGAAGCCCACCAAACACTAGAGCCCTTAGATGTAAGATATAAAAAAAATTTTTCTAGAATCTTTTCTGTGCAACATCCTCTGTCCTCCCATCCCAAGCCAGCATTCTTTGTTCTGCTGCATGTTTTGCTTTGCTATTATAAAAACATATCAGTGAGAGAGATCCTCATGATGTAAATGGCTTGAAGAGTCGATGGATAATTGTAATGTCACCCAATGGCAGAAGGATGAATGAAATGAACTTTTGAAGTGACATTTATCTCTAGGATCATTAGATCAAGAGGCTTCTCCTAGGAAAACAAAATCTTTTTAGAAAATGATCTGCTCTAGAGATATTTAAAAACGCAAACTAATAATATAGAGTATCCTAATTAGAAATAGATTGTATAGTAGCAAGTTCAATCCAATAAGTTTAAAATGATGGCTAGTTAGAGCTCAAGTTGGCATGAAAACTAACTAAACGAATCTTCAAACTCCTGGCTATTTACAGTTTCATCTTACCAGGGGTAGTCAAACTAGAGCCTGAGGATCAAATCTGGCCTGCCACCTAATTTTGTAAATGAGGTTTTATTGGAATGCAACCATACTTATCCATCCACATACTGCGGCTTTCACACCGCAACTGTGAAGCTGAATCTTTGCAACAAAGACCATGTAACCCAAAAAGCCAGAAATATGTCCTACCTGAACTTAATAAAAAAAGCTTATCCACCTCTAATTTGATCCAATTCCATAATTTCAGATTGAAAAAAAACGCTTCAAAGAAATGAAGTAAGTTGCATAATAACAGAGCTGATTATTTCAGCTACCAAAATAAAAATGCAGGTTTCCTGAACTGACGGTGGAGTAGCCCATCTTGATACTTGGCATCCTGGTTGTGACACATTTAAATATGTTTAAAATAGTATCTCTGAGTTGGAAGCAATCTGAAGGATCCAGTTGAAGTTGAATTCACAGAACATTTATGATGCTTTATTTATCACATATGATGGAGGAATAGATGCAGGAAGCAGGTGTTAGGACAGTTTGTAGGTCCTCCACATGGGTTTCATGATGACCCATCACAGTTTAACTGCTTGGAGGGATCTTTATATTCTGGTGTGTGACATTTTTTCCCCCCAGGAGAAGCCTCTTTCCTAGAGCTCAAAGTCAAACAGAGGGAGGATCTTTGGGGAAAGGAGAAGGGAATAAATGAACATTTATTAAGCACTTCTCTGTTCTACACGGTTTACACATGTGAACTTGTCTTGCCCTGAAAACTAACTCGGAAATAGGTACTATTATTCATACGTAATAGGTGGAAAACAAAACACAACAAAAATGAATGATCAAAGATAAATATGACTTGCACAAGACCCCAAAGCCATTAACAGCAAAGAGGGAATTATGCCCAAGTCTCTTTGGGTCTGACTACAAACCAAAAGTTCTCACCAGTCCCTACGGCCCAGCGTTTCCATTCCTCTATATTGACAAGAGCAGTGCAATCCACATGCCTGTTAGAGTTCATCCCTGCCTTATCTCCCTACCAAGGAGAGACTCAAAACCATGTTAAAATCTATGAAGGCTTAGTTTTTACACTCTTGAAATGTCATTTCTTATTTTAAGACTCCTCAGCGGCATTTTAAAAGTGCGCTCTTGATGGGATATGTATAATACATACATTACAAAGACAGATGAAAGTTGAAATAAAGTTCAAATGAAGTGCCTTATAAAGTGAAATTAAAAACACCTACTGTTATCCATTTTAAATCTGGTGCTGAGTTCATGGCCAAACCATCCCCTTAACCTAAAATATGAACAAAAACATTAAATATTTTGGTCTATAAAAATAACTTCAATTAATATAGGAATTTGAGGCCTATAGATGAAAACCATTTATGACACAAGTCAGGAAATACTTAAGCAGATACACGCTACAGGTTATCATAAGGCAATTGGTAGTTATAATCTTATGAAGAATGAGGATAAGGTTTTGAAATCAATTTATCCTTCTTATTACTTATTTTTGTGAAATAAAATCTCTAAAGAGCTATAAAATGACTTTCTTCTTATTTAAATTAAAATAAAATAGGAGCAAAATGTTGGGTTTTTAAAATAAATTTTAAACAAAGCTAAAAGTTCAAAAGGGTGAAGTAATTATACAATATAATTTTCACAGTAAGATCCCCAAAGAATAATGATACCAATAAAATTACATCATTGTTGGGAAATTTCCTTAAATAATTGGTTACTTCTATATTGTTAAGAATGCTTCTAACTGTCTAGATACAAACCTTGACATATACAAGAAAAATCACATACATTTAAGTGTGTACATGCATATTATATGAAGAAAGCAATAAAACAGTTTAGGGAAAAATACAAAAATTTGATAAGGAGAAATAGAATGTTCCTCATACTCAATTTTTCCTAAATGAATTCTTAGTTTTAGCACTGTCAAGATTGAAATTCCAAGGCACTTTTTTAGAACCTGGCAAAATGTTTTTAGCTTTATATTAAAAAAATGGGTGAAAACAATGAATTTGAAATAGAAGTTTATAAAGGGAAATTTATTTACAATATAAACTAGTATCTTATAAAGTGCTCCAATTGAATGAGTTTAATACCAGTGAAAGAAGCATCAAGGAGAGAAATGGAACATAATGGGAAAGATAAAAAAACAGTCCTCAAATAATAGGTAATAATTGTGGCATTTCAAAATTTGAGAAAATGAAGATAACATGTACACATACTGTTTTTAAAAGGTGAATTTCTTTCTATCTATAAAAATAAAATATAAATGAGCATACAAATAAATTCATAAACGTTTTAAATTTTGTATAAAAAAGACAAAACTTAAAGGCAAAGCCAAGATGGGAACGGAGAGGGGCAGATACTTGCCATATTTCAAAAGGTTTTTATTAAGTATCAGAAAAAGGGCAATGTTCCAAGAACTACTTGGGCATAGAGCATGAACAGGTAATTTATAAAAGGGGAAATGCAAATGACCTGTGAAAAAAATTGTCAATTTCACTAGTAATTTAAAATATGAAATAACATAAAGATGAGGCCATATTTAAGTATAAAACTGAAAAAGTGATTTAAAATATCTATATAGTTTTCCAGCCCAGTAATTTCACTCCTTCCAGTTTATTCAAAAGGCCTTTTGGAAAGGTACACTAAAATTGATGTAACAGAACAAAAGTACAATACTATTTATATTGTCAAAAGAACCTAAATATTTTGTAATAGGGAATTAATAAATTTCACTATCTTCATATAATGGAATACTATGCAGCCAATGCATAGATCCTCTTTATAAGATATTTGTTCAACTATTATCATTTAGAACAAAATGCATGTAAAAGAGTTGCCAACACCTCAAAAAGTTAATCATAGAATTAACATAGACCAGCAATTCCATTCTTAACTATATATCCCAAAGAATTGAAAATAGGTACTCAAATTCACATGCACACACATTCATAGTAACACTATTCACAATAGCCAAAAGTGAAAACAGCCTGAGTGTCCATCTGTGAATCTGTGGATAAATCAATTGTGATATATACATACTAAGAATATTATTAAGCCATAAAAAGTAATGAAGTTCTGATACATGCTACAACATGGATCAACCTTGAAAACAGCTAAGTGAAAGAAGCCAGACAAAAAAGATCACATACTCTATGATTCCATTCATATGAAATGTCAGAATAGGTAAATCCATAGAAACAGAACCCAGATTGGTGAATGCCAAGGGGCTGGTGGGATGGGGGAATGGGGAACAATTGCATAATGGGTGATGAGTTTTCTTTTCGGGGTGATAAAATGTTATAGAACCAGAGAGAGACAGTTTTACACAACACTATGATTGTGCTAAATGCCACTGAATTGTTCACTTTAAAATGCTTAATTTTATATATGTGAATTGCACCGCAATAAAAGGAAAAGAAAAAGGGGAGAAAATACAGGATGCCTGTAAAGGTTTGAATTCTGGAGAAGCAATGGATGCTTTTTCTTTTTCTTTTTTTAGTATAAGTGTGTCCCAGACAATATTTGGGACATGCTAAAAATACTGAGAGAATTACTTATCGATTTTCTGAGATTCAAATTTACTTGGGCATGCTGCACAATATTTTTGTGTGATAAATTTGAAGACTAATTATGACCTGGTAACCAGTAGTACAAAAGAACCCATACTTTCTTCCTTGCATGTAAAATAAATATTAACAAATATCCTTTCCCATTTATTCCCTCCTGTTTCTTATAAGATGTGTTATTAATACATATTTTTAAAAGAATAAAATGCAGGTCAAAACTCTTAGTGTATGATTCCAATTTTAGAACAGTGAAGAATAACGTATGCATTTATGTATATATACTAATAACAGAAAATTAAGTACAAAATGTTAAAACTTTTAGTCCTGCTTAATTCCATTTTCCAGAATTTTGAAAGAGCTTATGTTGTTCTTACATCACAGGAAAGTTCTAATTATAATTTTAACCCGTGTTCATTACCCAGATTTCTTTAGAGTTTAAGAAAGAGCTTATTTTTGTGTCCATTGTGTGCACATAATTTTATATAGAATTAGACAAAAAAGTCTAACTAATGCTATAAAATGCTTGATTTTTTACTTTGCCACTTAAGCAAATTCTTTGGCTCTCCTTATCTTTAAGGAAAACATCTGCTGCATATTAGCCCAAGTGCACCTTTCAAACCTAATTTTAAATACTTCCTTTCTCATTTCAAGTCAACCCTTCTCAACAAACTCACAATATCTCTCCCCTCTTTTCCCTTCTGGTTCCTTTTCTAGAAATGCTGAGTGGGTAGTAGGTGTGTAGGAGGCAGTAAGAAGAGAACCAGGAACAGAGCGAAAAGCTCAAAAGATGGAGTATCTAAGGACTGCAATTAAAATACACTTTCTGAAATGAAGGCAAGATGCTCAATTTGAATTTCAGAAGCTATACCCTTGATGCAACCTTGGAATAGAGCAGGGGTGAGCAGAGCTATTTTCAGAACTGCTCCTACATTAGGTCCTGGGCAGGAAAGCACAGGAGACACCTCTATATAAAGAATCGACAGGAGCGCAACAGCTGGAAGCAAAAGGAACCCAAAAGGCTACCCTGTCCCCTTTTCTGATCTTCTGCATAGGTATTTCTTCCACTTGCTAATCCAGGAAACTTCAGTTCATTCTGTGCGGAGCATAGAAATCAGAATTGGTATAACACGAATACAAAGATTCTACATGAGAAATGTGAAAAGAACAACAAAACCTACCAGCAGATGAAAAACATGCCCTGGGAAAATGTTGCCATAAAGCTGGTGAGAAATGTCAAGCAACTAGATACAGAAATTAGACAAAAGGAAAAAAATGAATATTCCATAAGAGGGAAAAATGCAGAGTAGAAATTCAGGACTAAGACTGATTCAGAACTAGCTTAAGAAGGGATGAAAATGCCCCTGCAGAATTTAGAAAATTAGAAAAGAAAAACAAACCACATTTAAAAAAAAAAAAAGAAGAAGAATTTGGAAGGGCACAATAAAGGCAAGCAACTATGGAGAAGTCAGTGGGTGAGAAAATGTAATCATTGTGAGGAAATCTAAACAAAAAGATAATTAAAACAGAGAGATAAAAATGTTTAGAGAGAAAATGATAAATATTGTAAGCAGAGAAAGAAGTTCTGACATAATCAGAATTGGAGTTTCCAAAAAGGAAAATTAAACAAAAAGGGAGGAACATTTTTTTTTTAAGACTAAACAGGCAGGAAATTTATCAACTATACATGTAAGAAGACATGCAGGCAGAGGTGAGGGAGGGCACAATATATATATATTTTTTTTTTCTGGGGGCGGGTGGTGCATGGGCTTGGAATTGAACCTGGGTCTCCCTCATGGCAAGTGAGCATTCTCCCACCCGTGCACCCAAGGAACATTTATTTCCTTTTGCTATGACCGAATGAGATTTATTCCAGGAATGCAAAGGTACTTCAGCATGCAAAAATTTATCAACATAATGCACCACATTATGCACAACAAAACGAAAAAAAATGACTACTTCAGTAGATACAGAAAAGCTTTTGAGAAAACCCAGCATTCTTTCCTGACAAAAATGATAATGAAAGTGAACTGCATTGGTATTTGAAAAATACGTGATATGTAATTACATAATATGTAATGCCGAAAAATATGGTATACTTTGAATATGTAAAATTTCTAAGGAAACGTTTTTACTGAAACATCTTCATACACATACAGTCCATACATGGTATACAATCACTCACAATATTATGACATAGTTGTATATTCATCACCATGATCATTTTTTGAAACATTTGCATCACTTCAGAAGAAGAAATAAGAAAAACTTCATATATCCCATACCCCTTACCCCTCCCTCTCATTGGCCACCAGTATTTCCATCTACCTCATTTATCTTACCCCTTATCCCCCCTATTATTTATTTATTTTTATACTTATTTTTTACTTATCTGTCCATACCCTGGATAAAAGGAGCATCAGACACAAGGTTTTCACAATCACACAGTCACACTGTAAAAGTTGTATCTTTAGACAATCATCTTCAAGAATCAAGGCTACTGGAACACAGCTCAAGTTTCAGGTACTTCCCTCCAGTCACTCCAATACACCATAAACTAAAAAGGGATATCTACATAATGCATAAGAATAACCTCCAGGATAACGCTCAACTATGTTTGAAATCTCTCAGCCACTGAAACTTTCTTTTGCCTTATTCTCTTTCCCCCTTTTGGTCAAGAAAGCTTTCTCAGTCCCATGATCCTGGGTCCTGGCTCATCCTGGGAATTCTGTTCCACGTTGCCAGGGAGATTTATACCTTAGGGAGTCATGTCTCATGTAGTGGGGGAGGGCAGTGAGTCCATCTGCCACATTGGCTTAGAGAGAGAGAGACCACATCTGAGCAACAAAAGAGGTTCACTGGGGTGACTCTTAGGCATAATTTTAAATAGGCTTAGTCTATCCTTTGCAGGAATATGTTTCATAGGGGTGAACCCCAAGACCGAGGGCTCTATTGATTTGGTTGTCCCCACTACTTGCAGGAATACAAGGAACATTTTTAAAAATTACAATTCAAAACAAATTTTATGAAAAAAAGATTTGAGTATACATAAATATAATTCATTTAGGAAAGGATAAGATTATCAGATTGACCCACAAAGCGAAGAGAAAATAGATTTAGAAAGAAATAAAACAAAAGGATGAGCAAAGCTATATACAGAAAATATAAAATAAAGTAAGTGTGAATTGTTATCACTTATGTCAGACAGGGCGAAATTCAGACCAAAAAGATTAAATGATAGGAAGAATATTTTGTAATGCTAATGAATTAAAGATAATTCACAATTAAGATCAAACAGTTGTGAAATTTCCATGTTATAGCATAGCAGCCGCAATCACAAAGCAGACATTACAGGAGATATAAGGAGAAAGAAGCACCCTGCAGCAGAAGACATTTATTAATCTCTCTCAGTCCAGGACAAATAAACGGGAAAAAAGTATCCATTTAATAGGAACATAATTAAGAAGGCAAATCTAACTGGTATATACTTGATATTATGTCTGGAAATAAATATTACAGCTTTTTAAGAAGAATTCATAAAGTAGTAATAATAATTAACCACAAAAACTCTTAAGATTTCCAAAGTGGATATATCACACTCTATATTTTCTCATTACAGTCCAGTAAAACTAGGAATAAAAAACTCAAAAACAAAAATTCTTAATTACTTGGTATATTAGTTTGCTAGCTGCTGGAATGCAATATACTGGAACTGCAATGGCTTTTATAAAGGGGAATTTAATAAGTTAAAAGTTTGCAGTTCAAAGGAAGTGAAAATGTCCAAACTGAGGCATCCAAGGAAAGATATCTTAATTCAAGGGAGGCCGATGCATCTGCAACACCCCTGTCAGGTGGGAAGGTACACTGGTCCATTGCTCCTGGGCTCCGTGGCCTTCAATCTCTGTTTCTATGGAGGTTCCTCACTTTGCTTTTCTGGGGCTGGCTTTCATCTCTTGGCTTCCCTTGGCTCTCTCCAGGTTCTGGCTTGCGTAGCATCTCATGGCGATGTCTGCTGGGTCCAAGCATCTCAAACATCTGTGTCTCTCTGCTCTCTAAATGTCAGCATCTGTGTCAGCTCTGAGGCTGCTGTTGTTTCTCTCCTTTCTGTCATTTCTGAGGTTTCTCTAAAATGTTTCCTCTTTTAAAGGTTTCCAGTAATCTAATCCAGACCCACCAGGAATGGGTGGAATCACATCTCCATGTAATCAAAAGCTAATACCCACAATTGGATCTGCCACATCTCCATAGAGGTAATCTAATCAAAGACTTCAACCTACATTATTGAATCAGGATTGAAAAAAAACAGTTGCACTCACAAGATTGAATCAGAGTTAAAACATGGCTTTTCTGGGGTACACAATATTTTCAAACCAGCACACTTGGACAATGAAAAGAAAATTTATCTTGAATTACTTTTAGGTTAAGGAGGAATGCAAACTGAATTTGTTACATTTCTTTAAAAGAATTGTAGTGAAAACACTGTAATTCAGCATCTTTGGGACACTGCTACAACAGTGAATAGAGGGAAATTCGTAGCTTCAAATTTTACATCAATAAAAAACGAAAACAAATAAATCAATAATGAGACTCAAAAGTTTTCAAAGAACAAGAAAATAAACAGAAATAAAGCAGTAATATGCAATTAATAAAGCTAAACCTGAAATTAATGATTAGAAAACAAAGAAAATAACATGGATATATAAATTAAAATGGACAGAACAGTAACATTGACATATGAAATTAAAAATAAATTTTGATAAGGGGATTAATGAACCAATTAATCAAGAAAACACAGGATATGTGTTTCATTTATAAAAATAAAACATCATGGGAGGGATCACCAAACAGGGAAAGAACATTCATTGAAAGGCACCGATTACGTAAATTAATTTGAAAACCTACATGAAATGGATACTTTTCTAAGAGAATGTTATTTATGTAAACTAGCCTGATGAGAAAGTAAATACAAATTAACTGACTTTAATAGAAGAGTAGAGAAAATAATGGAGAGTTGTGAGAAGATGGCAGAGTAGGAAACCCTAGGACTCAGTCCCTCTACCAGAAGGTGTGATGTGTGGTAAATGGTTGACAGGTGAAATATGAGAACAGCTAAGCAAGGCTAGGAATGGTCATTGGATGCTTCCTTGAGAAAGCTGAGCAGAAGAGCAAGTGTATTTTAGCCAAATAGTAGGGGAGGAATGTTCACAGTACTGGGAGGAGCATGTGCAAAGGCCCAGAGGTGGGCAAGGCTCTCTGGAAGATTAGTGACTTCCCCAAGGTGAATTAGCCCATGTTGTATAATCAGCAATTATGTCAGCCACTTGAGATGTTTCAGTATGCGTTGAAGAGATGTTCTCAGAAATTTATTCAAATTTTAAAATTTTCTCATTTAAACTGGGTGCAAACTGTAAAAAGAAAATTAACAAGAGTTCCAAAAGTTGTTTTCTATTAATGGTTAGAATCTGAGTCAGAATGAGCTGCAAGTCTAAAGTAAGTAGAATATTATATAACTGAACTACATCAATGGGGTTAGTGAAAGAAAAAACATTACGTTTTTATGAGATGGTGAAGTTAATCATGATTATTTAATTTGAGGAATATTAAGAATTAAATTGAAAGACAGACATAAAAATTGAGATTTTTCTCATAATGACTTATAAAATCCTGTCCACTCATAATATTTTCAACTTATATTAGGTAAACGAAAGGATAAATTTGATAAGCCTCTCAGAAATAACCAAATCATTTTCTAAATTATGTGATCAACATAATTCCACTTTTACCTTTTAAAGCCCCAGGGGTTGCACTCTGTAAACTTTAGCTCATCAAAATATTTCAAAAGAGTAAACTTTGAGAGCAAAGTGTATTTTAGAATTGGTGTTCTTTGGACTAATAGAAAATTATGACTTTTGAATGGTCTATAGGTAAAAGTTAAGGAGATAGGATGCATTCTACATCAGAGGAAACAGAAAGGGCAATTCCTCCACTCAGGCAAAAACGTCTATTTGGCATCACTCTAAACTCAACTCAAGCCACTTGAGTTTAATTCAAAGAGCCCATCTATGAATTTCTCATTATTTGAGGCTTAATCCTACCTAAGCTATATTATTCGTTTTTAGTGAAATCTGAATTTTCAGTTCTACATGACTTATTTCTGTCCATCCGTAAGTATAAATATTGATTGGAAGGAACATTTTTTTTGTACAGTCTCCTACTTATAAAAAAAAAAATCTATGATTCTATTTCAGTAATCCTAAATATCACTATGAACAAAAAATAAATAACAAAATAAAGGTGAATAAAACTACTTGGGGGGTAAGAAGGAATGTCTTTCAGATATGTAAATAAAAAAATATCCAAACCTATTCCTAGCATATCTTTGTGCCTTGAGGGGACTAAAGGCATTAAGAGGTTACTGTTTATTCTTTATTCATTTATGAAATATCTAGCATTTAAAAATGGATCCGTTTTTCAGTTGTATACATCGACATCAATTCATTCTGTTTGGCTCACTGATCTTTTTGTAAAATGTCCCTGATCTGTCCACTCCACCACCAACATACCCTCAAGCCAAAAGGGCTGAAATTTTCCCTACATTTTTCCACTTTTTAAAAAAAAATAAAAACTTTTAATGTTTTATTAAATGACCTTAAATGAGTTCCATTGATAGTTTCGGTTCATATTTATTAAACTTTTAGGCATCTACTTAATCCTCAACTTCATAATTTTGGTCCAATTATTTTTCCAGGATAAAGTACAAAGTCTGATAGAAAATCGCATGATCCAATTTCACTCTGTTCCTGCAACCTATGCTATTTTCAGTCACCATTAATTGCCAATTTCCCCAGATTTGAACAAATCTATGGATCCAGAGAAAATTACTACTGCAATATCGTTTGCAGAAATGTTTGAGGTTATTAAGTAAGGGTTTTCTCATAATTACCAATAGTTTCCTATGACTTGCGTCTCTACAGTGAATCAATAAATTTTTATTGCTTCAAGGTCATTTATTAAGTTGGGGAGAACACCAAAGAATGCACTCATAATCAAAAATCTAATTTTTAGCTTTGAGTTCCAAGATAAATTTTGAAGCTTATGGCAGAGGTAATAATCTTTAAAAGTCAAGGCTTTAGATTTGGATTGTTGGATTTTTGAAACTCAAATAACTATACTCCATATGTAACCCAGCATAAAGTTTATGCCATAAACATCATTTAAAAGGGGGAACAGAAGAAACAAAGACCTTAACCCATGAATTAAATAACGTTTGCCCAAGCTGGAGAAGAAGAAGCTTCAAAAAAAGAAGAGAAAGATTGAATTAAGAGTTCCTAATATCAAGCCAGACTTCTGTTCCATCCCCACTCCCATTTAAACGCTAGGTTAGAGGATGGGACAATTGAGAGGTCAGTGGGAACTCTAGATATGTTAGAGAGGATAAGATGATAGACCTGCCCTGAACCATGTTCCCTAACCTGGGCAGGGGTGGGGGGCAGTGAGGAGGTCAGGCAGAACAAAGGGTTTTTGGAGAATTCCTTCATGCCAGCTTGATGGAAATCTTAGTGTTAAAATCTTAGCAGAATGAACCGCAGGTAACACCTCTGTTCACAACCTAGGTTCCTATCAACCTACAGAGACCCTGGAGAATATCTGTACTCCTGGGTTCTCAGCAAAGGCCGTGGAAGGAACTGAGAGAGATCCAGTGGATTCCAATGAAGCAGTGGAATGACCATCATGGGGCCATGATAATTCCAAAGACATCTTGAAGGATGCAGAGTTAATGGGAGCAGAGCACCAAGAGAGCAGAGGCACATTTCAATGAAGTCCAGGGTTTGTCCGTGAACCAGACACTTTCCGTTACCGATGCCCAGGTGTTCTATATACCAGAAACCTCTGTAACCTTAAGGATTGTATCCTAAGAAGAAAAGCATAAGGATGGAACTCTGAACTGACAGAGCTTAAAGTCCGAATTTACCAAGAAAAATCACTAAGCTTACTTAGAAGTTATAAGACTGAGTTTCCTACATTAAAGAAATGTGGACTCAGGTTAGGAATTAACTTCAGATAGATAAAAATGAAAGATAATTGCATTACTTGCTCACCTGGATTCATGTCTTGATCTTTACATGTATAACTTTATTTGAACATCAAATGTCTGAAGAAAATGGAATATATGATATAATTTTAAAGGATGATTATTCAAAGTTCTGAAGTATTTTGTATTAAATATCAGAATTATAATCAGATCATGTCTTAAATGTAATCTGAACACATAATTAAAGCTGTATCAATGAGTTGAACTGAGGGGAAAAACGAAAGTATCTTACGAAGTAGTTAAACAGTTGAGGTGCTGAGGTTTACAGTGATGTGTATTTATTTACTTATAGGTATATTGAAAATTTATTTGGAAAAAAACACAGTAATTAATGATATTATTAAAAACCATTCTTTCAGCAAGCATTTACATGCCCATCACACTGGATACGCAGGGAAACTCAGTATGATCCTGTCCATTGGGGCGAATAAGCTCCTAGAGTTTAAAGATTATGTTTACACAAAAAGATTTAAAATAGGGGAGCTAGTGGCCTCTCTCTGTAAGCCAATTCGACAGGTGAACTCACTGCCCTTCTCTCTACTTGGGGCATGACTCCCAGGGGTGCAAACCTCCCTGGCAATGTGGGACAGAAATCCCGGGATGAGCCGGTACCTGGCATCAAGGGATTGAGAAAACCTTCTCCACCAAAAGAGGGAAGAGAGAAACGAGACAAAGTTTCAATGGCTGAGAGATTCCAAACAGAGTCTAGACATTACTCTGGGGGGTATTCTTATGTATTATATGGATATCCCTTTTCAGTTTACGGTGTTTTGCAGTGGCTGAAGGGAAGTACCTGAAACTGTTACGCTGTATTCCAGTAGTTCTGTGTGCATAACTGTGTGACGATATTGTGAGCCACTGATTGTATACCATCAGTGTACAATCACTTTGAACATGTGCAAAGGTGTGTCAATAAAAATATATTTTTTAAGCTAGGGGATCTAGCCTAAATGAATTAGATCCATTCACTATCATCAAAAACAGAGACATTGGCTTTATTTTACACTGGTTATCTTTTGAAAAAGAAGACAATACTACAATTTGCTAACAAGAATTATTTCTTCATAGTTATGTATATAAAAAATATGATCTTTTACGCTCATCAGGCTTTCTGTGGGAAAATTCAAAACTTACCTCTTTGCATTCTCTCTGTGAGAGAGAGAAGTGAAGAAAAAAATAGCAACATATTTTTCCTATTTCTTTTTAATGGGATCAAAACAAAAATTGGCAATGCTATTTCAATCCTTTTTTCTTAGATAGCAAACTTTGATTTCCTATTTGTGTATTCACTAAAGGACTGAGTATTTGTCATTTCTGTTTATGGAATGATATTAAAGATTTAAGAGTATGGGTTATGATGATTGCCAGACATATCCGATAGAAACATCAAAGACCTAATGTGAGAACATGGTATCACAGGAGAAAATAATAGCTTGTGCTTGAAAGTCCTGATGTCATGCTCCCAACCAAATTATGAAAGAAACAAGAGACTACAGAACAAGAGGAAGAAAAAAATGTGTACTTCCCTTAGAAGAAAAATTGGAACTGATCCCATAACTGAGGTGACAGCATCATTTTTAATGCTTTATTTACTGAAGATATAAAAGTCCTTTGTTTCTGAAAGAAATGTAATGTCTTAAAAAGGAAGAACTTCCAAACTATCAACCTCATTATTTGAGAATGGCATGATTCTTTTACAATTATTCACCAAAAAAGTTATAGTTTGCTAACAGAAACAAATTACAGTTTGTTAACAGAAAACCTTAAGAGCAAAGAGAAAGAAAGTTTGAGTTTTGTTCCTCTATTTCTTTATGAGGAAAACAGTTTAGATGAGGTAGAAGGAGCACTGATAATTGGTAGGAACACACCTGCAAAGCCATGCTGGTTGGTAAAATATTGATATTCTTACAAAATATTAGAATATTAATATTCCTATCCCCAAGTACTTCCTGGCTTGCTAGTATTTCTACCCAGAACCCACCATCCCTCCCTGTTCCAACATCCAATGAATTAATCCTAAGGACACAAGGAAGCCACCTAGACCTGAATAAGCACCTTGGAAGATTCCAGTTGCTTGTTATCAGAAGCCTTCCTCTACCCTCACAAAAGGTGGAAGTGGTCCAGCTAATCAGATGATTGGCTCTCATCTCAAAAAAGAAATTAAGTTCAAAGGGCTTGGTTGAGTAAACCTTCTCCATTGTTAACTGCCACGGAGGAAAGATAGAAATGAACACATGTTTGCTGGGAAATGGGTATGATAGTCTCATGCCATCTCTCTTAATTTTTGCAACACTGCTTTGAGGTAGATATGATTTCCACCATTTTACATGTCAGAAAAGTCAGACTTAAAGAGGCCGAGTGATTCATCCAAAATGGCATACCTAGTTAAGCCGTGGAGATGAATGTGGAGTCCATATTCTGCTAAGTAAGGGCAGATGACATCATCAAAAAGAGGTTGAAACAAGGGGGTCAGAATGAATACCGTAAAAGACCAGAAAGCAAGAGTAAGCTGAGATGCTTAGTCTTGTGGAAGCTGAGTAGAAAAGCAGAAACTAAAAGTAGGCCAAATGACCATTTTGATGCTAGAGGACAGTACGTGAAGTTTTTTACCCAGACAGCATAGTGATGCTCTCTGGAAACTAATACAGTACTTGTAACTGTTCTAAGCATGACAATTTAGCAGAAAATCAATCTTTTTTTTTTTTTTTTGCCTTTATATTGTAAACTTGAGGTTAGGGTTGTCTTTTTTTATGGATGATTATTTGGTCAATATATATATATATATATATAATTATTATTATTATTTTTTTGCTGCTGGGATGTCTTTGCACACCATGCAATCCAGTCGAGGTATATGGTCAATGGCTCAAAATATCACTAGTTGTTGCATTCATCACCATAATCAGTTTTGGAACATTTGCATCACTCCAGAAAACGAAGTATAAAGAAAATGGAGGAAGCTTGTGCATCCCATGCCCTTGCCCCTCCTTCTCATTGACTACTACTCATTGCGATCTACCCAATTGTTTTATACCTTATCCCCCCTATTACTTATTTATTTTTGGCCCTTGTTTTTTTTTGCTCATCTGTCCATGCCCTGGGTGGAGGGGGCGTCGGCCGTGGAGTTTACACAATCACTCTGTAAAAGCTTTATGGCTACGCAGTAGTCTTTGGGAATTGGGCTGTTGGAGTGCAGTCTGGCAGTTTTGGGTGCTTCCCTCTGGCTGCTCCAATCCACCATAGGCTAAAGAGGGATATCTATGCGGTGCACAAGAATAATCTGCAGGATAACCTCTTGACTCTGTTTGAAATTTCTCAGCCACTGACGCTTTGTTTTGTCTCGTTTCTCTCATCCCCCTGTTGGTCAAGAGGTTTTCTTGGTCCCGTGATGCCATGTCCTGACTGATCCTGGGAGTTCTGTCCCAAGTTGCCAGGTTGGTTTACACCCCTGGGGTTTGTGGCCCACTTGGTGGGGTGAGGGCAGTGGGTTCATCTGTTGAATTGTCTGGGCAACAGCGTAGGTTCTCAGGGGATGACTCCTAGGCATGACTCTAGGTGGGCTTGATTTCTCCTTCACAGGTGTGGGTTTCATAGGGGTGAGCCCCAGGAATGAGGGTTCAGACTGCTGGGTTGTTTGTCCCCACTGCTTGTGAGGGTGTTGGCAGTTCCACTGACGGGGAAATTTAATGTTTCCTCTTTTCTCTTCAGTTCCCCAGGGGACTTTGCAGGTGCTTTGTGTTCTCTGCCCAGGTTGTTCTGAAGTGTGTCAGGACATCACAGTGCCCTTTCTAGACCGGCAGGGTCTCGCTCCCCCTATTCACGATTCCATGGGGTTGTGGTGTTCAAGCGGATTGACCATGCAGGTTGGACTGGATGATGTGTTGCCAAGAATATAGATTCTGCACCAAGTGGACATTTTTTCCTTTGGCTTAAACAGAAAGTGAAGTTTTAAAGTATAGACTGTTATCCTTTGCCTTGTATTCTGATTTGCCTTGGTCCTGCCTAGGTTGGCTTCATTTGTGTCTCTAGTTGAGGTCTGGTCATGTTTTCACCTTTTTTGACAGTTGCAAAGTGGGATGGTGCTGACTTTCATAACTTCAGATCTCTGGGTTTTGGGTGTCACCTGGATGCTTGAGGCCCCAGGGAGTGACCAGGCTGTGCATATACAGCTCAGTGTCTTGGTGTTTAGAGATAGCTGTTGTAGCTCTGGAGTGGATGTGACTGCGGTGGGAGCTTACAATCTGGGAACCTTTGCAGTGGGCCCCAGCCTGATGGCCCATTCTCTAAACTTCACTTCTCTAAGTCTGTGTGTTGTAGCTGGTCCATATGAGTAAGGCATGATGTACGTGTCTTTTTGTTTCTGACATTCATTCAACATGCTATTTTTGGGGTTCCTTCACCTGGTCACATGCCTCATGGCTTTGTTCCTTCCTGCAGCCTGGTCAGAATATTTTTTAATGAAAGCGGTAATAAAACTGATTTTTGCATTCATTTTCTCTAACTAAATAAAAAAAAAATAGTGGTTCTCTAGCCCTGTATTAGTCCATGCATTCAACTTTAACCCAAATGAAAGTTTAATCGTTCAAAATGTAACTATTGGAGCTGAAGGGATGCGGACTGTGCAAACAGGACTGGATACAAAAACTCAGAAATGGACAGCACAATACTACCTAACTGTAATGTAATTATGTTAAAATACTGAATGACGCTGCATGTGAGAATGATAGAGGGAGGAGGGCTGGGGACATAAATGAAATCAGAATGATTTGATCAGTGACTGGAAAAATATTTGCAAGCCCCCTTCAGGGAATGGTGAGAACGGG
>PVIY010009397.1:0-72876 GCA_004026745.1 Myrmecophaga tridactyla | reverse complement strand
AAAGAACAATGTAAAGAAGAAATGTAAAAAAAAATTATTTACAATAGCACAAAAAAGGAATCAAATACATAGGAATAAATTTAACCAAGTATGTAAGGGATTTATATAAAGAAAACTAAAAAAACTATTCCCAAAAGAAATTAAAGATGACCCTAATAATTGGAAGGATATTCCATAGAAATCGATTAAAAGACAAAACAGTGTTAAGATGTCAATTCTACCCAAAGTTATTTACAAATTCAATGCAATCCTAATCAAAATTCCAAAAGCCTGTTTGCAGAAATGGAAAAATCAATCATCAAATTTAAATACAAAAGTAAGGGACTACAATAGCCAAAACTACCTTGAAAAAGAAGCTGCAGGACTCACCATTCCTTGTTTTAAAACTTAATGCAAAGTTTCAATGGACAGGCACAAGGACAGACATATAGACAAAAGGAATCAAATTCAGAGTTTAGAAATAAACTCATACCTGTAGCCAATTGATTTTTGATAAGGGTGCCAAGTATGCTTA
Source organism: Myrmecophaga tridactyla (assembly GCA_004026745.1). Taxonomy (NCBI): domain Eukaryota; kingdom Metazoa; phylum Chordata; class Mammalia; order Pilosa; family Myrmecophagidae; genus Myrmecophaga; species Myrmecophaga tridactyla. The sequence continues at coordinate 72,362 of PVIY010009397.1, read as the reverse complement.
ATAAGGACAACAAATGTTGTTGTTGAGCAAACTATATATCCATATACAAAAGAATGAAGGTGCATCCTTATTTCACACCATATACAAAAATTAATTTAAAATAGATCAAAGACCTAAATATAAAAACCAAAACTATAAAACTTTAGAAGAAAACAAAGAGAAACATCTTCAGGACCTTGTGTTAGGCAATGGTTTCTTTACACCAAAAGCACACACAGTAACAACAAAAATAAAGTCTCATCAAAATTAAAAACTTTTGGGCATCAAAAGACTACATTGAGTGGGTGGGCCACGGTGACTTAGCAGGCAGAGTTCTCAGGTACCATGCCAGAGACCTGGGTTCAATTTCAGGTGCCTGCCCATGCAAAAAAAAAAAAAAGACTTCATTGAGAAAGAAACAAAACTTACAGAATGGGAGAAAATATATGGAAATCACATATCTGATAATGGTTTAACATCTAAAAAATATAAAGAATCTAACAACTCAACATTAAAAAGATAAGCAACCCAAACAAAAAATAGATAAAAGATTTGGACAGGTATTTCTCCAAAGAAGATACACAAATGGCCAAAAAGTACATGACAAAATGACAAATACCATCAGTCATTAGGGAAATGGAAACAAAAATCACAATGAGATACTATTGTGTATCCATCAAAATGGCTACTCCTCTTAAAAAAAAACTGAAAATAACATGCTGGAAAGGAGGTAGAGAAATAGGAACCTTATTCACTGTTGGTGGGAATGTTCAATGGTACAGCTTTTCCGGAAAAGAGATTATTGGTTCCTCAGATCGTTAAGTATAAAATTACCATATGCCTTGGCAATCCCACTTCTAGGTGTATACCCAATAGAACTAAAAGCAGAGACTTGAACAGATATTTGGACACTAACGTTCATAGGCATTATTCATAATTGCCAATAGATCAAAGCAACCCAACTGCCCATCAATCAATGAATGGATAAACAAAATGAGGTATATTCACACAATGGAATATTATTCAGCTGTAAAAACAGAATGAATTCTGATACATGTGACAAAATGGATGAATCTTGAAGACATCATATTGAGTAAAATAAGCCAGACACGAAAGGATAAATACATGATTTCACTGAAAAACTCAGAGTCAGAAACTAGAATACTTGTTACTAGGGGCCAGGTTGCGGTAAGGATTACAGAGTTATTGCATAATTAGTGCTGAGTTTCTGTTTATGGTGATGGAAAACTTTGGGTGGTGGTGATGGCACCACAATAATGTGAATGTAATTAAGACCACTGAATTATATATTTGAGTGTGGTTAAATGGGGAAATTTTAGGATGGATACATGTTACTAGAATACAAATTTTTAAAACCCCAAAACACAGGATAATTCAACACAGACAATGAACCCTAATGTAAAGTATGATTATAGTTATTAGTACAATTACAATAATATTCATTCATCAACTGTAACAAAGGTATTACACTAATGAAAATGTTAATAATGGGAGGGAGGGTAAATGGGAATCCAGTAGTTACTATGTGATTTTTCTGTAAACCTATAATTTCTCAAAAAAAATAGTCTAATAGTGGATATAAGTAAAACCCTCCCTGGTAACCACAGTCCCCTCTCTGGCTAAATGACCCCTCCCACAAGTAGGTGGTACTATTTATAACTTGATCAATCTTTTTGGAGTACCAAAAACTATTTTTCAAGATATAAACATGCTGTATATTCTTTTCACCCTGCTCATAAATTTGTTAGCATAACACATTTTAAGAACATTGCTTTTAGTCTGTCTGTTTGGTTGTTTGATTCCACTATATATTTTATTGATTTTTCAAGATATAAATATGCTGTATATTCTTTTCTCCCTGCTCGTCTTATATAAATTTGTTAGCATAACACATTGCTTTTTGTCTGTCTGTTTGGTTGTTTGATTCCACTATATTTTTTATTGCAAAATATAACATATATAAAAAAAGAAATGAATTTCAAAGTACATTTTAACACATAGTTATAGGATAATTTTCTAAGTATGGTATGGGTTATAGTTCTACAATTTCAGGTATTTCCTTCTGGATGCTCTAAGACACAGACTAAAAAGAAATACAAATACAATGAACCAGTAGTCATGTTAATTTCTCTGTTACAACTCCTCCTTTAACTTCGATTCTTCTCCCAACCTTTAGGGATATTTGGGCAATGACCATTCTAGCTTCTTCATGTGGAAAACGGATATTGACATTATCGGGTAGCAGAACGCAAGTGGTTTATGCTCTTGGAGAGACTGGTAACTCTGGTTTCATGGCTTATCAGGTCTAGGAACCATCTGGAGCTTTTAGGTTTCTGAGAAATAAACTTAGTGAGTGAAATACAGAGTCTTAGATAGAGCCCTGGGTATTCGTTAGGGTTTGCAGGAATACTATTGTTTCGGGCTTGGCACGCCATGGCAATTAGCAATATCTAGCTGAAGCTTGCATAAGAGCAATCTCCAGAATATCCTCTTAATTCTATTTGAAATTTCTTAGCCACTGATACCTTATTTTGTTGCATTTCTTTTCCCCCTTTTGGTCAGGTAGGCATTGTGGATCCTACGGTGCCAGGGCCACACTCTTTTCATGTAATAATATATTTTGTGGACCTCTGCATATCAGTATATAAACAGCTTTGTTATTCCTCTCTCTGCCTCCCTCTTTCTCTTCACCCATCCCTCTCCACTCATGCCTTCATTTGCTTTTTTAAGATACACAATATTTGATATTATTTGATATGAATTTGATTTGATAATATTTGATATGAATAGCATACTCTATTCAACTGACTCTCTACTGTGGACATTTAGGTTGTTTCCAATCATTTTCTAGTACAAGCCAGGCTGCAGTGAATATTCCTGAGGAATATTTTCTATTTCTCAGGGTGCCAAGAGAATCTAATGATGCCAAGAGAATTGCTTCATCTGTCAATGGGCAAATGCTTATGTAATTTTGATAAATTCTGCCAAACTGCACTCCAGAGAAGCTGTAGCAATTGACATTTGCACCAACAATATCTGAGAGAGTATGTTTCTACATATTCTTGCCAATATACTGTGTTACCAAACTTCTGAATTTTCCCTAATGTGGTGGGAAAATGGTGGCTCACTAGAAGTTTAATTTTTTTTTTTTTTAAATTTGCATATGGGCAGGAGGCACCAGGGATCGAACTCCAGACCTCCAGCACGGCAGGTCGGAGCTCTGCCTGCTGAGCCACGGCAGCCGCCCTAGAAGTTTAATTTTTAATGACTGAGGTTAAGTATCTTTTCAAATATTTAAGTACAGTCCATATTTTTGCTCTGCTTTTTTCTAAAGGATTCTTAGGGATTGCTACTCATTTTCTTATGGATTGGGGAGAATGGCTCTGACTATAACAGCAATTGCAAACACTTCTCCTGCGTTTCATTTTTTCTTTCAACTTTTGCTTATGGAAAACAGAATTTTTAAAAATCATTTTACTTATCTTTTCTTCTATATTTTATATCATAGTTCAAAAAGTCTTCCCTACTTATAAGTTATAAAAGGAGTTGCCCCAAATTTGTTTGGAGTACTTGTATACGTTCATTATGTTACATGAAATACTAGGTCTACTTCAAAATTTTCCTAGTGGGTGGTGTAAAGTATGGATCCAGGCTGTTATCCTGTTTTCTCTATACTGCTTATTAATAGTTCATCTTCCCGCACTGATTTAAAATGTTCCCTTAATCAGTACTTGGTTTACCTGGAGCTAATTCTGGACGGTCTATTAGGTTCTGCTTGTATGCCTATTACATTAAGTAGGTACTGCAGAATGTTTACATTGGATTTCCTGCACTGTTCGTATTCCTCCTAGATCACAATTTCCTACCCAGAGTCATCATGTAATCACTGAGATTGTGCCCATGAGCTGGGGTGGAAAAAACCTTAAGTTAACAATGGTACTACAGAGACCTGGGCCTATAAATTATAAATTAATATCATTAAGGCACACTCTGGTAATCTCTGTGCATTTATTAATATGCATCAATATTATCTTATTGATAGAAACTGAAACTCTGAGAGATTAGAGTAGCACAGATACTATATGCTAAAGTGCCTAGACTGGTACCTAGACACCGAGACACCCAATAAATATTCGTTTCCCATTTCCCCATGGGAAGCTAGTTATGTACCTCACAACCCTCACATTCTGTTTAGAGAAATTAACTATTGGTAACAATTGGGTCTGTTATGATATTATCATGGTGATCATTTACTCTCCTCTACCTGGAGTTTTTAAGTATTAGAAACCCATATGCTTCTATTTCTCTCCTCTTCCCATTTAGTTACTTCAGTCTCCTGATGCCTCTCTTATAAGAGTAATTACTGCACTTCTCATCACTTGTTCAATTACTTGGAAGTTTTCAATGATATACGAAGAGATTGAAGCATAAGGCAGCAGGTTACTGAGTTGCTCCTTTATGGTGATATAATTTATGCAGTGACCTCTAAAAATAAAATGTATTTAAAAGCAAGAACCAGTTTTATTTGTAAGAAGATTGCCTATTCCTTTAAGAATTAGGTAACATCAACACTAATTGTTTGTATCACAAAAATGATTCCTTCAAACATATATTGATATGTCCAGTATTTCCAAAATATTGATTTTTGTAAATCATAACTTAACTGACAGAAACTTTTAAAATGAAAAGAAGAGAAACTTGTAAAATAAAAAGTTATGAGAGCCACTGCTAAATGAATGGTAATCAGTTATCATGATAAAGAATGTTCTGAAATTAAAAAGCAAAGAAATGAGTAACTCAAAATTTTATGTGATACTTCAGGGACACAGTTACTTGAAAAGACAAATGTTGACATCAGCATCCTTCAGGGAGGAAACTCAAACATGATCATATGTAACTTCTCTCTGTGCAGATTACATGCAGTATCTCATGGGCACTTAACTCATAAATGAAGATCACTCAATATTTTATTTTATAATATATTGGCACCACTAAAGATGTAATTTTCCTGTTTATATAAATTATCACCTTCTTGGTTTTTCTCTTTTGTCATCCCATAAGGGTTATTTAAAATGTTAAATATGCTTTCTAAGATGCTACCTATAGCATTTATGTTGGTCTTATGAGAAATCTGATCAATATATGCTATTAAAATATTCAAGCAAATTATAAAAATATTAAATAATATTGTAAATGCTGAGAGAATCAATAGTTATTCTCTACTACTCTACTATGAACAAACAAGCTATTCGGGGTTTTCATATTTATGATACTGCTAAAAGGGGCAGCAGGAATGAATTTATTTCATTATCTGAAGCCCAACCACATATGTATGTATGATAACCTCCCATTTCACCCTGCTGGGTGCTGATTTTTTGAGTGTTCCTTTCCTTCTCAAAATCATGAATTTCAAGGATTGGAATAATTGGGTTTCTTCTACTTTACCTTTTTTAAACAGCAGGAGTATATAGTTTTACTATTTTCATCCATTTCTATTCAATGTCTCAGAAAGGACTGCTCTGGACACAGAAACATCTGCTCTATTATGTTAAAAGAAAATTAAAGAAATTATAAGCTCTGGGTTTGATACTTTTCATTAGTCAATTTCAAAGGTATGTACTATAATGTTTCAAATTGTACCACACTGATATTAAAATTTTTCCTTACAATATAAAATGACATAGTTTGTAACATGCAGGAAACTTTATGATCCAAAACACAAAGAGAAAGATCATTACTAGAGACTAAGTTTTAGGGAACTTTACACATATTAAAACACACATACACACAAGGAGCAGAGAGTTAGTATGGCTAAAGTGACCACTATTTAACATGTAGACAGATTAAAAATCTTCCCACTCACTAAACTTTACAAATTCCTCAAAATGAGGGGATTTTTTAAAATGTAGAATTTAGTATGCAGTCAAGGAAGGCCACCAGAAAAACTACGGAAAAGAACATAGGCATGTAAGACGGCAGCACATGTAAGACCCAGTGCTGCTCTAACAGAGGCTCCCTGTGAAGACTGGGTGCCATCTCCATTTAAAGGGAAAGGCATAACTGGGCAAGCTATGTGTGTTGAGATAGGGCCATTATTTCATGTGTACATTTCATATAGCAATTTAAAAACTCTGGGAAACTATATATCAGTTTGAAAAAAGGGTTATCATTAGAAAATAGTTTAATGCAGGTGAGAGTTATTGTTACACTACTTTATGTGCTTCTGTATTATTTAAATTGTTTTTCTTTTATATTGAAAAGGAAAACTTTCAGAGGGGGGCAATCAGAATCAATTTGGGATTGAAAGCCACAAGACTAGATATTCAACACTCATCATACATTCAAGCTATTAAATTCAACTAGTTGAAGCCTTTAATGCTTAAAGGAGAAAAATAAAAATAAGCTGAAATAAAATAATTAATAAAATTCCAAAATGGAAAAGATCATGATGCCCTGACCAGAAGATCTGGTGAACAGCTAGCACAGGGGCAATGGACCCTACTGCTCCCAGATGTGTGCTGGCTCTGTCAGGTACAGCTGGAGGAAGGCAGGAAACATGAGGCTGGGGAAGCTGATCTGAGGCCAAAGGCATTCCCATCCCAGTATGACCACCTAGCTAGCAGAGGTTCTCTCTGAAGAACTGATCTAAGAGATCTAACTGATCTATCTGAAGAACTATCAGTCTGTGGACTTTGGGCCCTCTACATGATGTCCAATGAATGCAGGCGCTAAAGGATGCACTGACGGAGAAATAGTTGGCGAACGATGGTGTAGACTTATGAACAAAGGTTGTGCTGCTACAAAAAGGAACTAAGTCGCGAGTCATGCAACGATGTGAATGAACATGTGGGACATTTGATGGGACAAAATAAGGCAGAAACAAAAGAAAAAGAATGGTATGGTTACCTCTACAAAATGCTTATAAGAAAACAGGGGATGGATTCTAGCTCTACATCTGACATTGGCATATGCGAGGCCATTTAACTGCTCTCTTTCCTGGGAATATAGTGGATAGTGCTGATTCACTAAGATTTGGGATTTTATTTAGTTCTTAAATTGCCAACCAAAATAACCATGTAAGTCTTTCTCTCTCTGTCTCTCATTCCTCTCTCTCCCTCCCTTCTTCTTATTGCTTTTGCTAGATAAAAATTACCCATTTTTCATTAATAAGAAGGGTTATTAGTGTTTATTCACAGAGAATAAAAAACTCTCAGGATATAACTAGAACGTGCCAACCAATGACACAAGGGAAACCGTGCTGCAAATAGAAACACAATAGCACTTTAAAGAAAAATAAATTAGCTAAAACAAAGCGAAACAAAACACACCACTGCCCAGGTCTTGGTTTCTAATACCATTCTCCATTAAAAGGAACCAGGGCTCCTGGGAGAAATGGCTGATACCAGGCTGGGGAAGAGAATATACAAGATGAGCCTGCAGTCAGAAAATAAGGAAGTACTCAAAGGAAAAAAAAAAAAAAGAAACCAAAACCCCCACAGTGATGACAACATGTCTAGGAGACACAGGAGACAATTGAAAGAGTTTCAATGGTCAAAGCTGGAAAATTCTGAGAAATAAAATAAAGTAGTATTGGACTATAGCACTAAAAATAAAATAAACACCTATGAACCCATACTGATAAAAGAGAATCCCCTGATACTGTTGGTCAAACTTTAGGGACACCAATATCAATAGACTATGCCTTTGATCCTGAGGCTTACTCTTGTGAAGCTTATGTAGGTAGCATAGAAGCTTAGACTACCTATAGGCATGCCTAAGACTTACTTGTAGAGGATTTCTTTTGTTGCTCAGATGTGGCCTCAGTCTATCTAAGCCCAACTCTGCAAGTGAAATCATCGCCCTCTCCCTAGGTGGGACGTGACATCCAGGGGTGAAAGTCAGATGACTCTCAGGGATGAATCCGGCCTTGGCACCATGGGATCAACAACTCCATACTAACTGAAAAGGGGAAAAGAAGTGTAACTAATAAAGTATCACTGGCAGAGAGAGTTCAAATAGAGTTGAGAAGCTACTCTGGAGTTTACTCTTAAGCCAGCTTCACTTAGTCCCTTCTACCCATCATAACCTGCCAAACCCCAAACAGGACCATTCCAGCCAAACCTAAAAAACACCTAGGGTAATATATAAGATTCCATAAGGGTTCCATGCACTAGAGTAATTTACCAGAAAGCTACAATCTCCAGATGGGTCCCTGGTTCAGATAAGTCCTGAAACCTAGCCCGGCCTCTCCAGAACATCAGATAATTCCATCTCCCTAGCCCAAATTAGTGACAGATCCTTCCAATAAGAAAAATGTAGAATGGCCATAGCCCAAACACTCCTGACGAGAGGGAAGGAACGATCAAAGGTGATGGTGGAGTTATACAGTAAAGATAGGATTTAACAAATGAATATGAATGCTGAATTATTAAATTGATACCTCTTTTAATCACCAGTATCTTAGAGCAGCTAAAAGTAAAAACCTAAAATTGTAGAATTGTAACCTATGCCAAACTCTGAAACATGTTCTACAACTAATTGTGGTGGTGTGCTTTGAAATTTATAGCTTTTTTGTATATATGTTATTCTTCACAAAAAGAAGGAAAAAAAAGTTGACTGTGATGATAAGAAAATATACAAGTCTTCTAATCTCTATATTCTGGAGCAGCTAGAAGGAAAAATCTGGGCATGGTATGGTAGCCCAGGACAAACTCTGGGATCTGTCCTGTAACTATTTGTTGAAACGTGCTTTGAAAACTATTGCTTTTTTTATTTCTTTGCTTTGTTATACTATATAATTAAAAAGTTTTAAAAAAAGCTAACTGAATAAATTATTGTGGCAGAATAGACAAATCTACTCTGCAGAAGAATTCACAATAGTTTATGTAGATAGCCTGCCCCTGAAGAGGGGCACGTACTCCTCAAGTGTGGGTTGTCCACGGTGACCTCCTACCCAAGAGGACAGGACAAAAGGGGTGGGTGGGTAAAAGACTAACTTTACAGGGGAGAACCGGCCACCAGCTACTCGACAGGATATGATGGAAATGGCACTTTACTTTGTGGTCTTTCTTCCCAAACACCATAACCCCTGTGTAATCAAGAGGAGCACATCAAATAGGTCCCAACTTTGAGGCATATCACAAAATACTTTACTAACACACCTCAAGACTGTCAACATCATCACAACAAGGAACGTCTGAAAAATTGTCACAGCCGAGAGGAGGCTGAAGAGTTATGACAACAAAATGTGATGTGGGATCATGGGATAGAAAAAGGACAACAGATTAAAAACTAAGGATTTCTGAAAAAAGTATGGATATCCATTAAAAGTATTGATTCAATATTTGTTCATTAATCCTGGCAGGTACAAACTTAAGGGGTTAATAACAGGAGAAATGGGTGTGGAATATATGGAAACTCTCGTAACATCTTTGTAATTTTCTGCAAATATAAAACTATTTTAAAATAAAAAGTTTATTAAAACAAAAATTTTCGACCAAACTTTTTCAGTGGTAAGAAAAGTTAATATTTAATGATAGGATTTGTTAAAATGAAAAAAAGTAGGAGAGGAGAATAATCACTAAAGGAAAGTTAACTTCTCAGAAAATCATCTGTGGCAGCCATATGCTAAATCTAAATGTTTTGCAAAGCAAAAATCAAAAGCTCCAGCGTGGAGTATACTGAGTGAACTTGCAGGTTGAATACGACCAGTCTGGGAATAAATAAATATAACGTGACTTCTTCATGTCCTTATGACCATCAATTATCACCTAATTCAAATGGAACAAAAATGAGAAAAAGGAAATTACCAGGAACTGCTCCTGGGAGAATCTGTCACTTAGACTGGGATGGAGAGCATAGAATTAAAAGAGCGGTATTCTAATTCATTAGAAGAGTATTAGAGGAAAACATGTATGTGAACAAAAGTTAGGTAAGACTTTGTAGGACAAATTCCCCAATTAATTATTTCTTCAAATAAGTACCCTGCTATTACAGAGTTAAAACTCAGTATGAATTCCAGTGAAAGGAGAGAAGCCTGTCATGTCAGGTGGGCTGAAGTTAAACCTTCACCTCCTCATAGTGCATATAAGGTCTCCATTTTGAGAAAAGAAGGCAAAGAACATAGTTAAATATCATTTAATTTAACAGAGAACAATAGAGATTTTAAAGATTATAATACCAAGACAGACAATAAAGAAATTAACAAACGTGAAGTTTACAAGATATTTTTAAAATAAGGGCTGCAGGTCTCTGCGCGTGCTGAGGGGAAGGCAGGAACGCGGCGCCACACGAACACAAGTGCAAATCAGATGGTGTATCCCTGCAATAAAGCCAAATTAACTGTCCTCAGACTTGGATTTGTATGCCCCATATTTGATCAATTTGCATGACACTGAATAGAAAGAGAATATCTGGCTATGTTTCTTTACCCTCTAATTTTTTAATTGGTCACTGCTGTCCCTTTGGTTAACTTACTTTTTTTCACTAATGATTTTTTCTAACCAATATTTTACAAAATCACTGCCTTCATCTCTACAATTCCCCATTTACTTTTTAACCATAAGAATTGAGTCTATTCTAATGACTATATCAAAACTATACTCCCAATAGTCACCTGTAACTTCTTTACTCTTTAATACAAATATTTTCAGGGTCTATCTCTTTGCTCTCTTGTAGAATTTCAAACATGATTTAACAATGAGAATTTATTGGATGGCTAATATATTCCAGGAACTAGGCCAGCCCAAAGACATTTTATTGGTATTTTCCCACCACACCTTCTCATTATTTCATCCACACACATTAACTATTTGAAAACATTCTTTTCACAGGAAGTTCAATTTCTTATGTGATTTTTGGACCACTTCACAGCATCTAGTGATCTCTCTATATTCCAGAATGAGTATTTTTATGAACCAAGCACTCCTCTAAAAATGACTTAAGGAGTATTATAGAGATTCATAAAGCAATAATGGCAGTTTAACTGAAGATGGGGCTAAGAGAACTATAAACAAAATATTAAATGTGGATGGATATGTATTTCCTCACATATACCAGCAGAGAAAGATGTCTACCACAAAGTAAGAAAAGTAAGATGATGTAAAACATAAGTACAAAAAGCAACTAAATGTGTGTATGTATGTATATATGCTGTGCTGGTTTGAAAGGATGTATGTCCCCTAGAATAGCCACATTTTAATCTAAATCCCATTTCATAAAGGCAGAATAATCCCTATTCAATACTGTATGTTTGAAACTGTAATCAGATCATCTCCCTGGAGATGTGACTTAGTCAAGAGTGGTTGTTAGGTTAGATTAGGTGACAATATGTTTCCACCCATTTGGGTGTGTCTTGATTAGTTTCTGAAGTCCTATAAGAGAAGAAACATTTTGGAGAATGAGAGATTCAGAGAGAGCAGAGAAGAATGACATAGCCATGAGAAGCAGAGAGTCCATCAGCCAACGCTTTGGAGATGAAGAAGGAAAATGCCTCCTGGGAACTTCATGAAACAGGAAGCCAGGAGAGAAAGCTAGCAGATGACGCCGTGTTCACCAAGTGCCCTTCCAGCTGAGAGAGAAACCGTGACTGTGTTCACCATGTGCCTCCTCACTTGAGAGAGAAGCCCTGAACTTCGTCAGCCTTCTTGAACCAAGGTATCTTTCCCTGGATGCCTTTGACTGGACATACCTATAGACTTGTTTTAATTGGGACATTTTCTCGGCCTTAGAACTGTAAATTAGAACCTTAATAAATTCCCCCTTTTAAAAGCCATTCTGTTTCTGGTATACTGCATTCCAGCAGCTAGCAAACTAGAACATATGCATATACCTGTATGTATAGACAGACATAGACTAAAGCAACTTCATCTCGTTATGAGTTATGTAAAAGTAAGTATACACAAGCATGTTACATAGTCACCTGTTTATGTACGTGCATGGATAGAGAAAGTAACAGTGAAGGGAGAAAGTAATCAAAGGGGACTTTAAGAATACCTGTAGAGATGTTATAGAGAGAGCATATCCATGTATTATTTTTAAATAAAAAAAAAATTTAAGGACTAAACAAACAACTAAAGGCAAGAAATACTTAAAAAATAAGGTGGAGTCTTGTACTGCTAAATACTATAATACTTACTAAAACTACAATAATTAAACTACAAGTGGAATTTAGAAAGAAAATGTCATTTAAATTCAGGGGTAAAGCATGGCTTAGTAAATACACATCAGTTTCTTTGCTGCTTTGTGGGGACGATAAATGTATCTCATCAAACTATCATGAGGATTAAGGTCAATGATATTAAAAATGTTCAAGAAATACAGCAGTTAATTCATTTTTGATTAATACTACTGGTCTTTCTACTAAATGCAAGATAGTTCAAATATCTGGTCATTGACAACAATTTTCTTACTGCATTTGAAAAGCAATTTCAAATCATTTCAATAAAAATACACTCCCAGAAATTACACCATATGGAATGTGTGTGTGGGCACACATGCATGAATTATACCTGTGACATTATTTAGGCAGAATTGCAATTTATTTTTCTGCCAGAATATACTTTTTGAAACAAACAATTACCTGCTTATTAAATTTAAATATATGAATAAATGTAATATTATAAATATAGTACATACTTATCTAAAAGCTTGGTGGAAAGAGGGACTCTTATTTACAGCAATCCAGATGAATAAGGAATAATCCAGAGATTCTTTATGTAAATTAAACTTACGAGGTGATATTTTCTCTATCAGTAGTATTTACTTAGAAATATACTAGACCAAAAATCAGCATGAGAAAGCAATGGAAGCATTGGAAAATTTCAGTGGGCAAGAGGAACGTAAAGTTTCAAATTACTGTAGGTATAAAAAATGTGCTCCAATATGTGAACTCATAGCTTGCTTCACAATTTATGTAACACAGTCTAAGATATACATACAGTCTTAGGTTCTCACTAAAGGACCCATAACGAAAGAGCCTGATAATTTTAGACAACTGAACACTTTTGCTATGTTACATTTAAACTTGGTTAAAAGCTACAAGAATAAAGAATTACATATTCCTCTGCCTAAAATTAGAACAATTTATCAACTATGTTTAGCAAATAGATGACTGTCATTTAGAGTGTTGAAACAAATACACTCTACAACAGAACAGAGAGCCAAGAGAAGATCTATCTAAATAAGGGATAAAAATGCCATTAAGACAACAGTTACTGATATGGAAGAAAATAAGTTATATGCTTATTGTCTTATACCATTCAAAAATAAATGCCTTTTGGATATTAAAATTTTAACATAAGGAAACAAAACTATAAAAATACAAGAAGAAAATATTTTTATAATCTAGGTTGAAAACAAATTTTCTAAAGAAAATTTAAAACCCATATACTACACAAAAGTACCAAAATATACCTCATAAAAATTAAAACTGCTATATAAAATAATACATTATAAAGAAATGACAGAGTAAAGAAAGGGAGAAAATACCTATGTGACATATAAAAACAAATGATGACTGTACAGACTACAAAATGAATACCTATGATTAATAAGAAAAAATATAATCTAATTAAGACACTGGATAAAGCATATAAACAAGCAATTCATGATTGGAGATATATAAAAGTAAGCATTAAAAGATGACCAATCTCTCTAACCAAGGAAATGCAAATCAAAACCTAAGATAACAGAAGGGCAAAATTTAAGAAGACTGAATATTAAATACTGGCAAGGGGAAATGCAATAGCGTAAGTTAGCAAAGCCCTTAGGAATGTATTTATGGCCTCCAACAAAATTTAAATATAAGCCCAACCTAGGAAATTATCCACAAGGAGAATCATTAAACCATCATTTATAATAGCTAAAGACTGGAAAAAATTTTAAAACAAAATATCAATTCTTCAACTGATAGAAGAATGGGTTATTAATCATGATGGTATCTGTATTATGGATTCTAAACTGCTGAGTGGAAAGGGTTGACGTGCCAGCTTGTCTCCATGGAAGCAACCACACCCAAGTACTTACAGGTCTCCTCCTGGTAGAAAGTCCAGATGGCTAAGCCTGAACCCAGGAAAGGAGAGGGTATCCTCCAGCTATGAATGTTTAGGTGGTGACAGAACAAGGGCCCAAGAACTGGTCCCAGGCCATGATCACATCATGGAGGACTGGTGCTTCCACAGCCCCAGGGCTAGGGCCTTTCTCAGAATCTCATGTCTAGTACTGCAAGATCCTTTTGCTGCTCCAGAGTGTGTTGGGCAATGGAGGCAGAATAAGGGAGAGGTTCCATCTGATATGGCACCTGTCTGTGAATTTCTCCCAGTAAGGGCTGTTGCAGAAGGCCTGGTGTGCACACTATATGATTACCTATCCTTACTATATAATAGTCTTTACTTAAACAAAGACTCCTCATATACTCACAAGGAAAGACTTTTATTCTATTAAATAGGCTATTTATTAAATAGAATAATTTTTGTCAGGTCACTTACCCGTTATGTCCTGCTTTTCATAAGTTCCAAACCCTTGACTTGAATCTCTATAACATAAAACTGATGTAAAGTAATTCATTTTCTCCACCCCTTGGTTATAATTTTGCTAATGCTTACTAACGCTGTATCATCCATGAAATGAAACAGAGGAGTATCTTTTCATAAAAACTATTTTTTTAATTTGTAAAATATAACATATATGTAAAGGAAAGAAAGAAAAAAAGCAATAATTTTCAAAGCACATTTCAAAGGTAGTTGCAGAACAGATCCCAGAGTTTGTCATGGGCTACCATTCCACCATCTCGAGTTTTTCTTTCTAGCTGCTCTAAAACACTAGAGGCTGGAAGGAATATTAATATAGTGATTCAGCAGTCAACTAGTTTGTTAAACCATATTTTCTCTCTTATACCTCTTCCTTCTCCCAATCTATAGGGATCTTTGGGGATTCTGACTTTTTCATATTAAGCAGAGGAGTCAATACAAAAGGATAGGGGGATGTTATTAGGTGATAAACTTGGTTGGTCCCTCTGAGTTTCAGGAATTATCTGACCTAGGAAACCTCTGGGAATTACAGGTTCCAAGAAGACAAACCTAGTGCATGAAACCTTTAGAGTCTCAGTTAGAACTCTAGGTGTTTTTAAGAGTCAACAGGAGTGATTTGGTTGGGGGTTAGCAAACCATGACAATTAGCACCTTCTAACTAAAGCTTGCATTAGCCTCTAGAATAACCTCTTGACTCCATTTAATCTCTCTTGGCCATGGATGTCTTTTTTTATTACACTTCTTTCCCTTCTTTTGGTCAGGAAGGCATTAATCCCATGGTGCCAGGGCCAGACTCATCCCTGGGAGTCACACCCCACATGGTCAGGAAGATTTTCACCTCTGAATGGTAACAAGTACAGGGGAGGGTTAGATTTGTGCAGTAGATTTGGGCTAAGAGAGAGAAAGGGGGAGAGAGGGCATATTTGAGCAACAAATAGGCTTCCTGGAAGCAACTCTTAGGCCTCATTATGCGTAGTCTTAGCTTCTCCCCTACAGAAATGTTTTGTAAGGGCAAGCCTCAAAATCCACAGCTTGACCTATTAAATCCAGGGTTTGACCTATTTTCTTGGGAGTCTCCAGAGGTTGAGAGCGTACACAGAATTCTCACATGGGAAAGTTTAATATATATATATATATATTCCACCTACCCCCACAACCCTACTTTGAAACCTCAAGGGACTCTACCAATACTTTTTAAATTATCAGTCCACCATAGTTTGAGATGTATCCTGGTATTATATTAAGCTATACAGAATTGCAAGGTTTCGTTTCTATTCTGGACTCCAGGAGTTTGGGTTGTTTAAATGAACTACCCAAATAGGTTGATTTAAATTATGTGTTACCAAAAATTTAGGTTCTAGACGTAATAAACCTCTTTGTTTTTGGTCTCATGCTGTATTATTACTTTGGTTTTTGGGAAAGTTTATGGTTATAAGACAAGGTGACTGCTATAAGCATTCACTTTTTATTTTTAAAACAAATGTATTCAATATATATTTCTTTAGTACAAGCTATATCCAAAGAAACATAAAAATGAATTATTTTGGCTTTGTCCTTAAAGAGATTACAATTTGATAGGAAAGATAAATTATATGCATCAATAACCTTAACAAAAGGCTATGCTGCATAAAATGAAACTCACTTTTGATACTTAGCTAAAATTCCACATTTCTACTTATAGGGTTGCTGGATTCAACTTCACTGACATCTTTAATCACTAATGGCCTAAAATTATCTTGCTTTCTACACCATTCAAAATGCTTTACTCACTTTCCACTGATCCCAAATAATTAACTGCATGCTATCTATCAATATACCACTGGCTTTTATGTCTATAACTTCAAATTTTTCCATATTGTTAAGCTTGTTCCTTCAATCCCCATGAGTATGTTTAACTTCTCATCTTTTCTTCACCATTCATGCTTCCTACATTTACCTATACTTAAATTAGTCGTCTATTTAAATCTATGCTCATGGTATCAGCAACCAATAACAGAACAATCTCTTTTACATCTAACAACCTTCTTCCCACCTTCTACTCTATTGAACAACAATGAAAATCACAAGGAAGATGGGAAAACGTGACATTGAACTTTTTCTCTTTTAGAAACCCAAATTATTTCTTTATGACTTAACATTTCGAGAATAGTTTCACTTGCTCACTTTGTATAGTGAGAAAAGAACACTGTGATTTACACCCAAGGGCCAGAGATGGACTGCCTTCCAAGTGATATGAAGGAAGGAGGGGTCAGCAGGAAATATAAATCCCACCGAACCTTGATTTCTCCTTGAAGGGGAGAAATGTATTTCATTAAACAGTTCACTTTTTAATATACTGAAATACTATCTAGTATAGAAAGTAGGGGACAAAAGCAACTGCTTTTAGAAAAGTGCAATCGAATGACTTTCATCTGACATTAAGTCAACAAGTGAAATGGTTACATAAATAAAACTAAACTTAGATCTGTCCTATAACTACTTGTTGAAGAGTGCTTTGAAAACTATAGCTTTTTTATTTATTTGCTTTGTATATATGTTATATTATACAATAAAAAGTTTAAAAAAATACAACTAAACTTAATAAGTTAAGCTTAAGTAATTAGTAGATGCTTTACACTGCACCTTTAGGAGAAACTAATATGACCAGAGTTTCCTTAGGTAAATACCTGTGGATTTCCTATTCTTTAGTGAAATGGAATTAGTCCAGCATGATGCTAATTTGGTTCTGGGACAATGGCCTCATAACCAGAGATGTCTGAGGTATTTTGGTTAAATAAAATTACACACAATTTCTTTATTGTAAAAATTTTTTGAGTTTTTAACATGCTGTTCATGTTGAATCTGGAGGGAGCGGGCAAGAGCTAAAACTTCTATGGCATTTTTAAACTTCTTTGAACAAAAAACGTCTTCAAGGAAGAGCTAGCAATAACTCTTGCAGCTCATGATCTGTGAAAATCAGAATGCTGAATTAGTCCTACCTAATGTTTCTGTTCCTTCTATGAGTCTTCTGCCTGACTAGCAATAATTACAGGTGAAAATTCTTTTCGTTACTATATATTTATTGTCATTCTTCTCTTGCTGGACCTCTGAAATAAATGTAGCCTCAACTCTTTATCTGTACATTTACATTTTCTTACTTGACAAATTGTGCATTTTTCCATTTCTTTTAACTAGTTAGGCTTAGCAAAATTAGATGAACAAGGAAGGGTATGTGTAAGAAAAGCCTTCTACAAGAAAAAGATTTTGACTAAAATCATATAGGAAATGATAGCATAACAATGTTCCAAGGTTCAAGTAATCACTAGAATCAAATTTCTGAGAGTACTTAGAAGGGGCAAAAAAGCTACAGAGAAACATTCACAGAGGGACTTTATATAAAATAAGTTTACAATATTATGGCTTGAAATAAGTCACATAGAAAATACATTACTTTACAAAGCACATAATTATAATAATATATGAATTTAGCATAGGTGATATGAATAAAATTTTTATTAAACTAGAAATACATTTCAAAATGTTTTTGACACTCTAGGTCAGAATTTGTTTTTGCTTGGAACAACCTAAAAATTTCTAACAGAAAAATAAAAAGTCTAGATTAAAAAAGAAAACAAAATCAACCTTGTCTGCATTCATGCTAAGAACACTGTTTAGTGGGTTGTTTTACAGACCCAAGTGCATGAATCATCATTTTTCCCATTCTCAAATAGTATGTTAGGGGCAGGGGAGGGGAATGCAGTGAAATTTTAAGTAAGTGGCTGAAATAAGATTTCATTATCACACCTAACATATATGAAGAATTGGCAAGTAACCTGATTTCTACCCAATGGAGGATTAAAGAGATGAGGTGGAACAAATGTTAAGAGAGAAACTTTATTTCTAGTCTCTTTCTCAAATATTTATACTACATAACTAAAGAAAACAATGAACTTAATTATCTTGGAGAAAAGTATTTTGAAAAAATATTTTCCAGACTTTTAACTCTATTCCTTATAAAGCTCTCTAATCTAGGTGCATAGTAGCCAAATATTAGAGAAGCATATACTTCAAATATTAAGAGGCATACTTTATTAAAATTGAGTACTATTCAAGGTTTATTTAAACCTTTTATAATTCTAAAGTTATTTGATCACAATTTAAGAAAAAAGTCATTGATGATGAGGGACAATTGGATTTATTTAATAAACTATGTCCATTTTTACACAAATGTAATCCATTTAAAAATAACAGGTTCATTTCAGTCCCTTCACACAGAGCTTCCCTTTGTCCCTTGTAAGTCTCTCAAATGTCTTATTTTAAAGGAATATATAGTACTCCCGGAAGACATTTTCCCATTTCTATTCTCTTCCACTCCTGGGAGCCCTTGTTCTGTGTGATAAGGCAATCTCCTTCGGGATCTGAGCTGTGTAGTTTCGCAGTACGAGTGACAAGGACTCGACTTGAATAACTGCTGTGCGCAGGTTGTAATTATGTCAGCTGGAGTGTTGAACAAGGGGACTGATTAATGGGAGCCCCGGCCCAGGCGCAGTCCCTATCAAAACCTCTGCACAGGCCAGCAATGGGGACGGGTTAAAGCAAAAAGACAAAACATGCTGCATCGTCCATGATAGATGAATTGCTCCAACAGTCTTCAGGCAGATGTTCCAGGACAGTATAATATACAATTACTCTGCCTTATCACCTTCCCAGGGACAATAAAGCTTCCTCCTTCTATAGCTCATGTGAGTGAAGGCAAAATTAGTTTTACTTTTACAACACTGACTCACTTATCATGTTGCCTTGATTGTGCTTTTACAGCTAAAGAAAACATATATTCCACTTTTAAACTAAAAAAAAAAAAGAAAGAAAGAAAAGAAAACCCTTAGAAACAAAACTGTAACCTCATTGGAGTGTCTTTCACATCAGGTCATATGGTGTTTTTAAAAAATTGTATTGTTAAAAATAGATTCACGGAAAAAAAAAAAGATTCATGGAAAGTAATATGTAAACATACATATGTAGTTAAAAGCAAGTACACACACACAAAATTTGAATTGTAATATCATTACAATCATAACATCATTGTTCATCATTGTTCACAACATCATCTGTTCAAGAGACAGAAATCATAGAACATGTATTTAATAATACATAGCTGCTAATATTTTGCATCTATTTTTCAGCACAGGGCATGTGGCTTCTTTAGTCTAGAAAGATACATTCCAAATGACATACACATTATAGCCACTTCTCTTGAGTCTTCGGGGTCTATTTTTCCTTAAGAAAGCCATGTGAGCAGAGCAAAAGGGGGATTCCTCCATGTTTTTATAGTACACTGCAGCTGATGCTAAAACTAACCTGCTTCAGTAGCGTTTTGGTGAGTGTTACTATCACCTTTATTTGTACTTACAGAAACTGCCAAAAATCTGTGATAAGATGCACGGGTCAGAACTATATTAATTTGGAAAGAGAATATACTTTTTTTCCCAAAGTTAAAAGTAAACTAAAACTAAAAATTGTGATACAGCTATAAGAATCTTGTGGTAACCATAGTTTGTAATGAAACAAAGCAACAACAGAATCAAATGGAATCCATACAAAATGTTAGGGAATGTAAAAATAGTATACAAAAACCTGTGGGACAATATATATGACTTATTTCCACTTTTTAGTGGTTTACTACAACTGACACCAATACTCAGCAGTTATAATACACTCTAAGTCATGGAAACAAATCATGTGCCCTACCTCACCCTGAGGAGTAATATACTTGCTTTCTCTTTCCACATTATATACATGCTAACTCCAGCACCTTATTATTTCATTTCTTGTGGTAGTGCATGTTATAGTAAAGTTATATATTGCTAGGAAAATGGCAAATTAAAGAAGGTATGTATCAATCTAAGACAATCTTAAAGTGATTTTAGCACGTAAGAATAAACGTAGAAATATATAAGAGAAATACATCGTGTTTATAATTACCTAGGAGTAAGTCAAACAAACAAAAGGTGAGTTAAAAACAAATCAAATGAGCTGTAAATATATGAAAGAATAAGCTGTCATCAGAATAAATGAATGGTGGGACATTCAGGTGGCTTATGATGTCACTAGAGTGTCCTGTTAAGATTTATTGGTCTTAAAAACACCCTGAGATATTAGCAAAAATTTCTTTAGAACAAGTCATAGAAAAGATACCACAATTTAAAAGACTACATTTAAAATGAGCATTTGTTAAACAAATACATTGAAGTGTTAACTAACAACAAGCAAATTTTTGAATTTAATGAATAATAGTTAAGGCAATATAGTCTCTTATGAAAATTCTTCAAATAAGGCAAATAAAATGCCATTATTTGGGTATGTATATGTGAGTGCGAGGGAGTACTATCATACAATCTCTATATTTTTTTATTAAAAACTTTGGACAAAAACAATATAAAATTTTGTGCTGCCCTGTGCTCCTCCACCCCATCCCAAACATAGAAACAACTGTTACAAAAGCTGCCCAAAACAGACTTGGAGGTTCAAAGTTCTAAGTCTCAAGACAGAAATTCAACTCTAGGAGCCTGAGGCAACTGCCTCCTACTCACCAATGTTTCCACTAATTCACTGAGGATTATTAAAAAAATTGCTATCAGTGCCCCTTACATGTCACAAAACTGTCATCTGAGACATATCATCCAAAGCCATTATGTTTAATGCTGTTTTCAACTTCACTATTTCCACCTGCTCTTTTGCCTCGGCATTTAAGCATTTAAGTGAAATTTACAATGTAATCAAGAAAGCAATCACACACGTGGAACCTGCATCCACCTGCTGGTTCTTCTTACCACACTCTCTCCTTCCTCTACTCCAAGCTCTTTCAAAGAGCAGTCTTCAAGGCAGAACTTCTTTCCAGACCAGTCATCGTGCACTGCCAATTCTCGTCTTCTGTTGACTTGTCTGGTTCCTGAACCTACTATTTTTCCTAAGAAAAGCAGTGGCCTCCCGGTTTGTGAGGGTGGCAAGTGGCACTGTCCTTATTTTATTTAACATCTGACTGTGGGCTACTCCTTGTTTAGTGCATGACACCTCTTTCCTTGTAGTCCCTTCTATTTCTGTGAGGTGACTCTGCAGTTGCTCTTGTCCTTGCTATTTGCTCCACTGTTTTACTCATTTTATACATTTTCCAAGGGAAATATCCATAACCATGACTTCAATTCCAGATGTTAGTATTGACATCTAATTTCCTGTTTCCATCCAGACATCCCATGGGCATTTCAAAGTTGACATAACCTAAACTACACTAATCATCAGATTCCAGAGGATTCCTCCTCCAGTTAGGGGTCTCCTGGCAGCCAGTTCCGTGTCTCTAAAAGAAGGCACCTCTTTCTGTCATCTTCCCCTCAGTTCAGTCAGTCTACCTCCTACCCAGCACTTGAAAGGGTCATTCTCTCTGCCCCTCCAATCTGGGTTTGTGGGAGTGAAAAGATAGCTTCAAATAAAAAGGGTAATCTGGGGGCAGAGACTGGGACAGTGTCTTAATTTTAATTAAAGTTAAAGATATATGGGACTTTTTGATCAGATTTCCCAAATTTAAATATCAACTACTCCCTTCTGCCCCACCTCACCCTGCAAACAATTCAGCCCAGGAAATTAATTGCCTTATTAAAGCATAAACACTCAGCTTTTATCCCCTTTTCTCTCAATAGGAAAATTTGTATTTGGTTTTTGGCATTTCATCTATCTGTTTAAAGGCTGTAATTTACCACGCAAAAAAAAATATGTCAAGGAAAGAAATGACCTCAGTAAAATCAAGCAACAAAGGCCTGGAACCCACACACTTGGAGATTACCATGCAATATAACAGTTAATACAAAAGGACAAAATGAGGAACTGAGATTATTTAACAAGATTCAAGGCTAAGTAATTAAGACTAAGGAAGTAAAGTTTAAATAGGTAAAAAAAATTTCATTCAGAGTAGGATGAAATTTTCTGCAGGAACAAATTATCAGATTACAGATTACGTTACCCAGTTCTAGTCTGTTTCAATTACAGCTCACTGTAGCTCTGTAGTAAGAAACATCGTAGCATGATTTTACTAAAAGAAAAAATCAGGAGTAGTTCTTAACAGAAACTAATGTTGCTCATTAATAGAAATATTACAACAGAGTTGGCCTAAGTGATACATTTTCTTAATTAACAAAATGTAGATTATAAAAACATGTTGTCTTTATAGACATTCATAAGTAAAAACCAAAATATATGTAAAATATGCCGGTATATAGAAGGTAGCACCTTGTTCCATGAAAGGAATTTTATGTATTAGAAGATATGCTGATACATTAGTTCAGATTTTCATTTAATAGATAACATGTAACTGGTAAAAAACACCTAAATTGATTTATTAAATTTATTAAATACTCTTTTAAGAAACATTTTTAAGATCACTAAGAAATTACTTATACATCTTCTGCCTCATCCTACTTTATCACCATTCTCTAAAAGTTCGCATTATTTCTTCTTTTTTTCTTTCTGTCTTTCGCGATTCTTTAACAGCTAAGGTACCAGAAAGGCAATATTTCAGAATATAGTGAAACAAAGGATTTGAAAAAAAAAAAAACAACTAAATAACTAATAGCATTCTGACTGAACTAAAAGTAACTGGTCAAAGTTTTATACTTAGTAAAATCGAATTTGTCAACCAATCTGAATTTAAAAGGCTGACAGTAAATAACAAACGAGCATGTAAAATCACTTTGCTCTGTTGTGAGAGGCTCTTGCAGGCTCACATCCGGGTTCAAAGCAGCCTCACACACTAAGGACACACGTGTGTACTACTGATTGTTATTAGCCCTTCCTAATGAGTACAGTGTTTTCCTAATAAGCTATGTTAGATGAGCTTCTAATGCTAGTAGATATAGATAGATACATACGTAAAGTGTTTTGCTGTGTGATAATAGCTTTAGTGTCTGAGGAATAACTTATTATGCAAGAGATTATTGCCCAAAAAATATTTTCTATTTTTTTCATCTCTAAGGCCTTTCTTTCTACCACAATATATATAGATATATCTAACTACCACCCAAGGGATTGTCCATAGTAATTCCTTGTAGAAAGACCATCCCCAAAGATAGCTTTGGTCCTTTTATAATGACTGGATTTGGGATTCAACAACAGCAGGTTAAACAAACATGTTTATATGGATTCTACTTTAAGAGACAGCAGAGGGAGTGTATGGTCACTCATTTTGTGATCAAAATGACTCTTCTAATTAATCTGTGATCTCAATGCCTATTTCAGTTCTATCAACAAACAAAACAACTTATTTGTACAGATAAACCAAAAGAAGTACCTCAGTTTTATTTCTCTCTTTCAAAGACATGTGAATCAATACCTAATTCTTTGTGCTATGGAATCTGTTTGTTTCAGAGTCTACAAGATTTTTTTAATTAAACAAGCTTTTCACATATTAAAATTTAGCAAAATTAACTTAAGGCATAACATACATACTTGTGCTGTATCAGCACATAGCCTACAAGGCTGAAACAGAAATTTTTAAAGAGTACGTGCGTCTGTGCTACACAGCAGGAAGAAAATAATGAATAAGACATGCTATTTATGAAAAAAACATTAGACAAAAACATTATAAAAAATACAAAACCATAACCACAATTAGAACTACTGAATTTAAAATAATCACTAATTAGATGAGCAATTTAATAATAAAGGAGAAAACTAGGAAATCATTTATTCAGAAAGAACACAATTTCTTTTGAAGAAAAAGTAGAAACATTAGGATAAAAGAAAGAATAGATTTAACATACAGTACAGCAATTATAATGCATTATAGAAAATGTGAAAAGAATACACAATTAAAAGGCTATCGACATTTTCTTATGGGACCCCTCAACAATCCCAGGTAAACTAACCACCATATCAACGTCATGTGAGAGAGGGTACAACTCCATAAAGTACAATCTTGACACATACTTGGAGAATCTGTTAAGCAATATTTATGCCTGCCAATGACCAACCATGGCTTCACAAACCAGCCACGACACTGACACCTACCTGTGGCTGGCTGAACTGTGGTGCGGGAGCACTACGCATCTTCTCCCAGCAGGACTGTGTGACCTGAGCAGGGGCCAGCACTACATAAATATCGGCATATCTGCCTTCCAATGAAATTCATCACAATTTGAACAAACACTTGAAATCATCCGTTATTCTAAGAGAAGTTTGGGAAGCAACTGTAACTTGACACTTTTAAGCTACTATTTCAACCTGGGACATTGTGCTTTATTCCATTCGATGATTAGAAGCTACAACAGAGTAAAATATAAAGAGATACAGACTTGAAATAAATGAAATAACGGAGCAGTATTGACTTGCACTTTACATGACAAATAGTTTTGATTCAAAAGTCAGTCTAGTCTCATATAACTAGGCTTGTGGAATCAAGTAAACTGCTTTCAATAAAACTGCATTAAATACTAATGCTAGGTATTTTCATTTCAATTTGGTTATTTATGATTTTTTATTCCTTGAGAACTTTAAAAGTATCCTAAAGAAATAAATCTATCTCTGATTCTTCAGAAAAATAAACTGAATGCTGGTCATTTGGACATGTATAATTTCACTTCTCTCTCTTGGTATGCAGGATATTCTGCTTGTACATGGACAAAACCTATTTTTTCTCTCCTTGGTATTATTCAGGGGCAAATCCAAGTTTGCTCTACCCATTGCATCTCACAGTGTAACCCATGAACCTGCACAGGAAGCCAAAGGAAAACCGAAGCTCTGAAGAAATCGTCCAAAACAAAAAAATTATCCCCTGTGGAGTTAATCTCCCTAACTCAAGATGCCACCGAAAGAAATGTTATTGATAAGAACACTGAATCTCTTTGTATCCTGAATTCTTTATGCCACAATACCTAAGAAGATTTTCTTACCACTTAATTATACTTAAAAACTTAAAGTGCTTATTAATAAAATTGTATAACATGTATAAGACCTGAAAAATGTTTTTCAAAACTGAGTCACTTTAAAGAAATGTGTCTATGAAATTAATACTAACTTTGAGGTGAAATATACAAAGATTATAAGTACCATTTTCCATCATTTATATCCCAAAACTGTGCTAAAAATGCTTCCAGCAATATGCAAAGCTGACAGAATTCTATTAAATTAAAAGTATTTTTTGGCAAAGATTTTCTAGGATACACACAAACACACACATTTCAAAGAGTGATGACAAACAGCAAATTCTAACAACTCCAATCACACGTATAAGAACTTACTGAATTTGGTTATTAGAAATACTATGCAAAAATGCTTAGAAGAGAAATAAAGAAGATATTTGGCAGTATCTCAAAAGGTAAATACATTTTGGTTGATATATCATTACTGGGTTAAGATGCTACATCAAACAGACTCAGGTGAAAAAATAAAACAAAGAAATAAAAACAACCCTTTGGATGTTAAGACCTGCTTTGATGTATTAATGATATCTACAGGTCACAAGTAGAGGGGAATTCAGTCTATTTCATGCAGGTCTTAGTAAAACAATGTGGTGAACGTGTAACATGAGGCAGAAACTGAACATTTTACAAGTTTAAATTATGATTTCAAAGTAGTAAAAAAGAGTAAAAGCAGTGAATAAAATAAAACGTATAACAGTACGAATTTTTTTTTTAATAAGGAAGTATACGTAAGGTTAGAAGTACTGAGGCAGGCATACAGTAAAGGGAAACTCTGGTCAAAAATATTCTTAGGGAACAATGAATTTATCTGCCATTGATAATAGAGATACAATAAAAAGAAGACCTAACTGCCAGAGTGCAGCCTTAAGTTTTAGTTTACTATAATTTATTAAATGCACTTATAGTACAATATAGGATTATCTTAGTATTTTTAATACTGCAGTTGTATTTTTGTTACTATTCACTACTGGTTTATTATTTAATATGCATTTATTATATATTTCTTTAATAAATCCTAAATAAAAATAGAAGCCAATGGGAAGATAAACCCAATCATGGCCAACTTTAGTGAACCTCATCTACTTTTACGTGAAAGCTAATGTGTTCCTGAAACACAGTGCAGTTTGATCAAATAAATTCTTGGGAAATAAGGATTTTTACATCATCAAAAAGGGTATTATAAAAAAGGGTATTTACTATAACATATACAAAGTTTTCTTCATTCCATTCTCTTATTAATATATAAGTGACAATCAATACATAAAAAATAAAATACGAAAAAACATTAAATTGTTTACATTTTTATGTACAAATCTAAAGATTTGCTGCATGAATAATAGGGTAGAATTGTGTCCTATGAATCTACATTTATCCTTTGAAATTATAATGAATAGTAATTAATTATGAAAAGTTTGGGAGTAATGATGGAATATACTGATTTCTAATGGATTAGACTTTTGGAAATTTTCAACACTAAAAGCTTAAGAGAAGTATACATGTTTACATTTAAATAGAATGAGATGTTATTGCCTAAATCAATAATGTAAATTTGAAAAATAGACCCAGGTTCAAAAGACCAATTGTAAAAATTCTTTTGTAAACAAATCTACATTCATATTTTTCACGAATAACCATCACTACTAGTAATTCTTTACTAACTGGTTCAATTTATAAAATGAGAAATATATTTTTAACTGAAATTTAAACAATTCTCCAGATTCTAGTAATAGCAACTTAACCACAAATAAATGTTAATAATGATAAAAACAGGAAGGCTTTACAAGAAAAATTTTAACTATATTAAGCAAATAAAAATCTAAAAGGAAAAAATATTTAAATAGTTTGAGCACTAAAATATTACGGAAAGAGAACACAGATAAATTTGACCACATCTTCTTAGGAAATTATGATCATCTTAATGATATTTTAATCCATGGAAATCACACAAACTCAAATTATTTTTTTTTGTGAAAGAAGACAATGTCTTAGTTGATTTGAGGTAGATATGGTAATCATTTTAAAATCATTTTTCTCATCAACAAGAAAAGAAATGTACAGAGTCTGTCGTAACTTCTGTATTTAAATCACAGTCCCTAACTTCAGAAACATTTTATTTGCATGTTTTTTGTACTCCCTTTTGGCCCTCTACCTGACAAAGTACAACATGGAAGGAGTCCAGCAGGCTCAGGTGTACTACAAAACAGAAGAGCTGCTACTTCAGGGAGATCACTTGAAAAGGGAACAAGCAATGCAAACCCAACATTAGCAAACAGATCACTTTCAAACCAGTGAAATCAACAATAATTTAAAATACTTTCATGCCCACAAAGAATTAAGAGTACCAAAATATAGTGCTGATAAGATGGAAAAAATGCAATTCATAGCCTTTGAAGGAATGCTTTAAAAGTTTTAAATTGTACTTGAGGAATATATCTCCCCACCCCCCCAAATCATGGACATGTACAAAAGATTCAGGTATAAGCATTTTAAGAGTAAAAAACCTGAACATGGTCTAAAGGTCTAAAAACTTATTGAATTGATTATTATGCATCAATGTACTGGGGGCCATGCAGTTATTAAAATGATATTATAAAATACTAGTTTCCAAACCAAATATTTTGAAGCTCTAGGGAATGTTAGCACTTATACAACAACTGATTTTGGATTAATACATTTTCAAATACTTCAAAAACTACTTAGAAATCTACATTAGCACCTATTACAAATAAAATGCTGGCAGCACACTTAAGATGTTCAGAACACTGACACTCTTGCATGAACCCATATAAGAGTAATCTGAGACTGTAAGGTGACCCCAAAGCTGGAATGACAATGCTAATAAGAGTATGGCTTACAGACAGGGGAATGCTATATGGCAGGCTCCAGCCTAAGTAATTTAAATGCATTGCTCATCTACACGAGGGGTCAGTGGGTGGCTGAGCTTGGCCCTGTCACAGATCAAGAGCTCCAGTCTATGAGTGTCGTCAAACTGAAGACATAAGCTGACCACTGAGGCTAATCCAACAACAACTGTTATAACTTACTGCCACTTCCACATTTTCTGCTTGTCAAAAACAGCATTATTATGCTATTGATTAATGTTATAAGTAAACACCACAAGTTTGGACTATAAAATTTACCTATCTTCCAGTAAAATGGCCAAATAGGGTAGATCGAGTTCACCCTGCTCCAATGAAAATTTACAGAAGGGACAAGAGGGCGATTGAGAGAGCAATTCAAGAGTGCAACAGTGGCCGTGGTTGCAGGGGATGAGGAACTGACAGACAGAGGACTGGAGCCTAACGTGGAAGCATGGAGCCCACAGGAGTGCATGGATGGGGAGATGGGAACTAGCAAGTAAGCCAAGCCGGGACAGCCCCGTGACCCAAGACTCTCCCCACACCCCACACACCTGAAACCTGTCACCAGCCCCCACTTCCCACGCTCCAAGGAACCCCACCCCACCAATCCCCACCATACATACCCACCCCACACCCCCACCCCAAGTGCAGCCGAACCCATGATTCCTGCACACCTCCTGAGCATTACCTCCCCCTCCCTGCAGGCTGTCACTAGGGCATAAAGGCTGCTAATCTCTATACCTAGACTACACTGGCTCCCCATCTATAGTGTCACACAGCCTCACCCCATTCCTCCCCAATATCTACTCATCAGTTTACAGCACTATTGACCACCACATGCACTCAGCCCCCAGTCACGTCCTTCCCTAAGCTCTGGGAATATCAGTTTATTACACTCCTATGCCCACATATGCACACGGTCCCCTATCACGTCCTTCAGCTCTGGGAATACCAGTTTACAGCAGTCCTAGACCCGCACGTGTGTATGGCCCTCAGTCATGCTTCCCAGCTCTGAGAAGCACTGACCTACATATCAGGTCACATCTGCCCCCAGCCCATAAAGGCATAACACCGATCCGCTGCCATATCTCTGCCAATGTGCACAAAGGGCTCCACACCCTAGACCAGTGCACACCAGGGTTACAACCCCCAGACCTGTGCAACCACAAAGCTACATCCTCCCTGGCTGCTGGGTACCCACATTCACAAGCACCAGCATAATATCCCCAAATGAGCCTAGACCTGCACTTGAATGTGTCACCACACTGTTGTGCCCTCTCCTGTACCCTGTAGCCTACTACACATCCATCCCGCAAACACAAGGCTTTAGACTACTGAAGGAAATCAACTTCCAAAGTAAATCAATCAAGGTATTTACATGCGACGAAAACAACTGAAGATCACTAAGCATGGCACAATGCAGACAGATATACCCCTGCCTAATGACCACATTAAAACACCAGAGGAGACATAGGCATTGGAAAAACTAATCAAAGATGTTTATATACATCTACTTAATACAATACGTGGGATGCTAATGGCATAAAGGTGATCAAGAAGAGATAAGAAGAGCATAAAGAGGAATTTGAAAGCATACATAGAAAAATAGCAGATATCACAGAGATTAAAGACTGTTGATCAAATTAAAAACATACTAGGGACAAACAACAGCAGATTTGAAGAAGAGATAG
Source organism: Myrmecophaga tridactyla (assembly GCA_004026745.1). NCBI lineage: Eukaryota > Metazoa > Chordata > Mammalia > Pilosa > Myrmecophagidae > Myrmecophaga > Myrmecophaga tridactyla. The sequence continues at coordinate 42,339 of PVIY010009397.1, read as the reverse complement.
AAGAAAGAATAAGCAATATAGAGAATAGGACAACTGATTTCGAACACTTAAAACAGCAAATGGCAAATATGATGGAAAAATTTGAATTGTAACTCAGGGAAATGATAGACAAAACAAAACATGCAAATATAAAAATGATTGGTGTCCCAGAAGGAGAAGAGAGGAGTAAAGGGCTAGGAAGAGTAGTTAAGGATACAATAGGGAAAACTTTCCCTTGTAAGGGACATAAATATACAAGTCAAGGAAGCACAATGAACTCCAAACAGAATGAATCCAAATAGGCTTTCCCCAAGACACATACTAATCATTCTGTCAAATGCTGAAGAGAAGCAGATGATTCTGAAAGTGGCAAGAGGAAAAACAATCTGTTACATACAAGGGAAACCACATAAGACTGAGTTCAGACTACTCAACTGACACCATGGAGGCGAGAAGGAAGTGGTATGATATATTTAAGATCCTGAAAGGGAAAGACTTCCAGTCAAGAATTCAGTCAGCCAAACTGTCCTTCAAAATTGAGGGAAAGATTAAAATTTTCACAGATGAACTAGTCCTGAAAGTATTTGTCAACAAGAGACCAGTCCTACAAGAAATACAAAAGAGAGTTCTGCCCATTGCAAAAAAAAGACAGGAGAGGAAGGTATAGACTTTAAATGTAAAAAAAAAAAAAAAAAATAGACTTTAAATGTAAAGACATTATAAGAGACAAAGAAGGACACTATATATTAATTAAAGGGACAATTCACAAAGAACATATAACAATCATAAATCTATATGCTCCAAATCAAGGAGCTCCAAAGTCCATGAGAAAGACATTGGCAAAACTGAAGGGAGTGATAGATGCTTCAACAAAAATAGTAGGAGACTTCAGTACACCACTCTCCTATATAGACAGAGCAACCAGACAGAAGATCAACAAGGAAACAGAGAAATTAAACAGCTTGATGAATGAATTAGACCTAACAGACATATATAGGTCATTGCACCCCAAAACGTAAGGATATACATTCTTCTCTACTGCTTACAGAACATCCTCTAGGACAGATCATAGGCTGGGGCATAAAACAGGTCTTGATAAATTTAGAAACATTGAAATTATTCAAACCACTTTTCTCTGAGCAAAATGGAATTAAGCTAGATCGCAATAACCACCAAAGAATGAGAACATTCACAAATATATGGAGATTAAATACCACACTCTTAAACAACCAGTGGGTCAAGTAAGAAATTTCTAGAGAAATCAGCAGCTATCTGGAGATGAATGAAAATGAGAACACAACCTATCAGAACTTATGGGATGTGGCAAAGGCTGTGCTGAGAAGGAAATTTATTGTCTTACATGCCCAAGAAAGAGGAAAAATTGAGGACTTAACTGTTCACCTGGAGGAACTTGAAAAAGAACAGCAAACTAACTCCAAAGCAAATAGAAGAAGAGAACTAACGAAAATCAAAGCAGAATTAAATGAATGTGAAAACAAAAGTAAAACAGAAAAAAATCAATAAAATCAAAAGTTGGTTCTTTGAGAAAATCAATAAAATTGATGGGCCACTAGTAAAAGTGACAAAGAAAAAAAGAGAGAGGATGCAAATAAACAAAATCAGAAATGAGAAGGGGTGCATTATCACAGACTGTGAAGAAATGAAAGAAATCATAAGATGATACTACGAATGATTATAAGCCAACAAACTAGAAAACTTAGATGAAATGGACAAATTCCTGGAAACACACAAATAAGTTACACCGACTGAGGAAGAAACAGAAAATCTCAACAAACCAAACACAAGTAAAGAGATTCAGTCAGTTATCAAAAATGTTCATACAAAGAAAAGTCCAGGACCAGACGGCTTCACTGGGGAATTTTATCAAACATTAGAAAATGAACTAACACCAATTCTGTTCAAACTTCTCCAAAAACTTGAAGAAAAAGGAACTCTAACTAACTCATTTTATGAAGCTAATATCATTTTAATACCAAAACCGGTTAAAGATGCTATAAGAAAGGAGAACTATAGGCCAATCTCCCTAATGAACACAGACGCAAAAATTCTCAGCAAGATATTAGCAAATCGAATCCAACAACACATTAAAAGAATTATACACCATGACCAAGTGGGGTTTATATCAGGAACACAAGGATGGTTCAACCCAAGAAAATCAATTATTGTAAAAGAGCACATTAACAAATCGAAAAGGAAAAAACAATCACATGATCATCTCGACTGATGCTGAAAAAGCATTCTACAAAATTCAACATCCTTTTCTCACAAAAACACGCCAAAAGATAGTACTCAAAGGTAACTACCTCAATATGCTAAAGGGAATATTTGAAAAACCGATAGCCCACATGGTACTCAATGGAGAGAGACTAAAAGCTTTCCCACTAAGATTAGGAATGAGACAAGGATGCCCACTGTCACCACTATTATTTTCAACATTTTTGAGGTAGGAGGAAGAAATAAAAGGCATCCAAATTGGAAAGGAAGAAGTAAAACTTTCATTATTTGCAGAAGACATAATACTATACTTGGAAGATTCTGAGAAATCTACAGCAAAGTTACTTGAGCTAATAAACAAAATCAGTAAGGTAGCAGGATATAAAATTAAGATGCAAAAATCAGTAAAGTTTCTATACACAAGCAATGACCTAACTGAGGACTCGGTTAAGGAAAAAATTCCATTCAAAATACCAACTAAAAGAATCAAGTACTTAGAAATGAACTTAACAAAGGACGTAAAGGACTTGTACACAGAAAACTACACAGCACTGCTAAAAGAAATCGAAGAAGACCTAAACAGGTTAAAGACATCCCTGGCTCATGGATAGAAAGGTTAAATACAATTAAATGTCAATCCTCCCCAAACTGATTTAAAGATTAAACAAAGTACCAAGGAAAATTCTAACAATCTACTGTGAAGACTTGGAAAAGTTAGTTACCAAATTCATCTGGATGGGAAACAGACCCTGAATAGCTGAAAGTATCCTAAAAAAGAAGAATAAAGTTTGAGGATTAACACTCCCTGACTTTAAAACCTATTACAAAGCCACAGTGGTCAAAATAGCATGGTACTGGCAAAAAGATAGAAGCATTAAGCAATGGAATCGAATCAAGAGTGCAGAAATAGACCACCAAATCTATGGTTAACTGATTTTTGACAAGGTCCCCAAATCCTCTGAACTTGAACAAAATAGTCTTTTCAATAAATGGGCATGGAAGAACTGGATATCAATAGTCAAAGAATGAAGAAGGACCCCTATCTTATACCCTATACAAAAATTAACTCAAAGTGGATTCAACAGTTAAACATGAGAACTAGCACCATAAAGGTTCTAGAAGAAAATGTAGGGAAACATCTTCAAGACCTAGTAATAGGAGGTAGCTTCCTAAACTTTCCATCCAAAACACAAGCAACAAAAGAAAAAATAGATAAATGGGAACTCTTCAAAATCAAATGCTTCTACACCTCAAAAGACTTTGTGAAAAAGGTGAAGAGGCAGCCAATTCAATGGGAAAGAATATTTAGAAATCACAAATCAGACAAAGGATTGATATCCTGTATCCACAAAGCAATCATACAACTCAACAACAAAAGAAGAAACAACCCAATTATAAGATGAGCTAAAGATATGAATGGGCATTTTTCTGAAGAGTAAATACAGATGGCTCAAAAGCATATGAAAAGATGTTCATTTTCACTCACTATAAAGGAAATGCAGATCAAGACTACAATGACATACCACCTCACACCTACAAGAATGGTTGCTATTATACAAACATGAAACTATAAATATTGGAGAGGATGAGGAGATATTGGGACACTTATGTACTGCTAGTGGGAATGTATAATGGTGCAGCCACAATGGAAGGCTGTTCGGCGGTTCCTAAGGAAACTAAATAGCGAGTTGCCCTATGACTCAGCAATAGCACTACTTGGTCAATAACCAGAAGAGCTAAGAAAATGACTCAAACATTTGCACACCGATGTACATAGGAGCATTATTCCCAATCGCCAAAAGATGGAAACAGACCAAATGCCCATCAACAGAGAAGTGGATTAGCAGAATGTGGTATATACATATGATGGAATATTATGAAGCATTAAGACAAAATGACGTCCTGAAGCACATGACAAGATGGATGAGCCTTGAGGATATAATAAAGATGCAAAAGGATGGATATTGTATGATCCCACTTTTATGAGCATGGTAAAGGTAAAATCAGAGACTTATAATACAGAATATAGGGGACTTAGAGATACACAGAAGCTAGAGATGGCTGAATGGTTAGCTATTAAGGTTGAACTCCAATGTAAGGGAATAGATAGAAGTGACGGCGGTTCTCTAGTGGGTCTATAAGTAATATTACCACATTGAAAATGAACAAGATGGAAAGGAGTTGTATAGACCTACGTGTCCCACTGATTAACACTAGAAATATAAATTAGTTCTTGTAGGAATATTTCAAAGGTATGTGTTGTGTACAAAGGGTGATGCTGTCCAGGGAACAGGGGGAAAACTGCTCTTGCACGTTATGGGCTTGTTTAAAAGGTGTGCTGGTCTGAAATGATGTATGTATCCTAGAAAAGCCATGTTTTAATCCTAATCCCATTTTGTAAAGGTAGTCATTTTTTCTAATCCCTATTCAGGTAGATCATCTCCCTGGAGGTGTGATTTAATCAAGAGTGGTTGTTAAGCTGGATTAGGTAGAGGTGTGTCTCCACCCATTTGAGTGGGTCTTGATTAGTTTCTGAAGTCCTATAAAAGAAAAAACATTTGGAAAAAGAGATTCAGAGAGAGCAGAGCAGAATGACAAAACCACGAGAAGCAGAGCCCACTAGCCAGCGACCTTTGGAGATGAAGAAGGAAAATGTCTCCCAGGGAGCTACACAAAACAGGAAGCCAGGAGAAGAATCTAGCAGATAATGCTGTGTTTGCCATGTGCCCTTCCAGATGAGAGAGGAACCCTGACCATGCTCACTATGTGCCTTTCTAGTTGAGAGAGAAACTCTGACTGTGTTCACCATGTGCCTTCTCACTTGAGAGAGAAACCCTGAACATCATCAGCCTTCTTGAACCAAGGCATCTTTCCCCAGATACCTTAGATTGGACATTTCTATAGACTTGCTTTAACTGGGACATTTTCTCAGCCTTACAACTGTAAACTAGCAACCTATTAAATTCCCCTTTTTTTATATTGCATTCCAGCAGCTAGCAAACTAGAACAAAAGGAAACCATCAGGGCCACGGTGGCTCAGCAGGCAAGAATGCTTGCCTGCCATGCCAGAGGACCTGGGTTCGATTCCTGGTGCTTGCCCATGTTAAAAAAAAAAAAAAAAAAAAGGAAACCATCAGCACTACTACACCAACAATAGACATAAGTAATGGGAGGAGGGACAAGAGTTAAGAGGAGGTTCAGATTTCCCACTTGGCAAGGGTATGTTTATTGGTTTTCTTTCTCTTGGGGACAATGAAATTATCTGAAATTGAGAGTTTTGATTGAGTGTGGACTTTGGGCACTATACATGATCGCTAATGAATGCAGGTGGCTGAAGGATGCACTAACTGAGAAAGAGATTGGCGAACGATGGTGTATACTTATGAATGAATTAGTTTTGCTGCTACAAAAAAAAAGGAACAAGTCATGAGGCAAGCAACGATGTGAATGAATATGTGGAACATTTTGTGAGGCAAAATAAGGAAGAAACAAATGAAAAACAATGGAATGGTTTCCTTTAGAAAATGCTTACAAGAAAACAGGGACCTAGACTGCAAGCTTTTATAGCAGACACATTTAGTCTGGTGTGGCAATTATTATTTTTGGATTTTGAGAGACTATATGTATGTATGTATGTATGTACGTATGTATATGTGTGTGTGTGTGTGTGTGTGTGTGTATGTATATGTATGTATACCTGATATTTAGAGATAGGAACAAAGCCCATCAAGTTGGGGTTAAACTAATTCAAAACAGAGGGGTAATGAAGACAATACTTATATTTTAGAACCACACATACTCTTTGAGACCAAAGGAAGAAAATTTATTTGGTCTGAAACTGAAATTTTCTGTAGCACATAACCTAATTTAACCTATCCGTACAGCTCATTTGAACAACTGAATCATAGGGAACTCAGAATAAAAAAGAGGTCCTTCAATTCTGTATTGCCTAATGTAAAGCCTGGATATATCCTAAAATATATTAAGCAGATAATCAAAAAGTATTGGCAAAGTCCCTTGAGGGATAGGAGAAAAAATATGAAACTATTAAACTTTACTTACCCATAGGAAATCCCAAAACTGCATCAAAATTTAGGTATAGTCAAATCAAATGAAATCAGAAAGGAAGACATACGATAAAGTCTGAGATGGTATAATCCAGGAATGCCTAGCATATATAATGATAGTGACTAAATGTACAAACTTAAAAATGTCTTGCATGAGGAAGAACAAAGTAATGTCAATAATGCAGGGTGTTGAAAATAGACGGTAATTAATATTTTAAAACTTTAACTAATGTGTGAGACTAAAGCAAAAAATGTTTATTTGGTACAAATTTATATTTCGACTAGTGCATTTCCTAATATAACTTATGTGGACAGCTTAATTGAACACCGCAAGTACAAGGAAACTTGAGTAGGGCATGAGATTTTGTAGGACTATCCAGAGTGATGCCTCAATAAATCTCAGAAGGATTTGAACAGTGAATAAAAAAGTATTTGCAAAGTCCCCTTGGGGAAATGGTGAGAAAGGGGGGAAATTCAATTTCCCCAAGCAGAGATTTCTTGATATTCTCACAAGCAATGGGACAACCAAAGCAATAGGCTGAGTCCCCAGATTTGGGGTTTGTTCATATGAAACTTAACCCTACAAAGGATAGGCTAAGCTTACTTAAAATTAGGCCTAAGAGTCACCCCCAAGAGAATCTCTTTTGTTGCTCAGATGTGGCCTCTCTCTCTCAGCCAACATGACAAGCCAACTCACTGCCCTCAACCCTCTCTATGTGGGACATGACTCCCAGGGGTGTGAACCTTCCTGGCAACGTGGGACAGAAATCCTAGAATGAGCTGGGAATCAGCACCAAAGGATTGAGAAAACCTTCCCAACCGAAAGGGGGAAGAGAGAAATGAGACAAAATAAAGTGTCAATGGCTGAGAAATTCCAAACAGAGTCGAGAGGTCATCCTGGAGGTTATTCTTACACATTAAATAGATATCACCTTTTTAGTTAAGGTGAAACAGAGAGGCTGGAGGAAACGACCTAAAAATGTAGAGCTGTGTTCCAGTAGCCATGTTTCTCGAAGATGATTGCATAATGATAGAGCTTTCGCAGTGTGACTGTGTGATTGTGAAAACCTTGTGTCTGATGCTTTTTTATCTACCTTATGAACACGAGTAAAACATATGGATTAAAAATAAATAAATAATAGGGGGAACAAATGTTAAAATAAATTTAGTAGATTAAAATGCTAGTGATCAATGAAAGGGAGGGGTAAGGGGTATGGTACATGTGAATTTTTTTCTGTTTTATTTTTATTTTTTTCTGAATTGATGCAAATGTTCTAAGAAATAATCATGATGATGAATATACAAATATGTGATGAAAAAAAAGAATGTTCATATTGTATGCTGTTTGGTTTTATTAATTAAAAAAAAAAAATTTAGGCACACCCAAATCAATAGGCCATGCCCTTGATCTTGAGGCTTACTCTTGTGAAGCTTATGTAGGTAGTGGAGAAGCTTAGACTATCTATAGGCATGCCTAAGAGTTACTTCTGGAGGACCACTTTTATTGCTCAGATGTAGCCTCAACTCTCTCTAAACCCAACTCTCCAAGTGAAATCATTGCCCTCCCCTCTATAAGGGACATGACAACTAGGGGTGAAAGTCTCCCTGTCAACGTGGGAGATGACTCCCAGGGATGAATCTGGCCCTGAAACCATGGGATCAACAATTCCATCCAAACCAAAAGGGGGAAAATAAGAGTACTCAAGTATCAGTGGCAGAGAGTTTTTAAATAGAGTCAAGAGGCTACTCTTGAGGTTGTTCTTATGCAAGCTTCAGTTAGACACTGCGACCTATCATAACCTGCCAAATCCCAACCAGGACAATTCCAGCCAATCCTAATGAACACCTAGGGCAATATATAAGATTCCACAAGGGTTCCATGCACTAGTGTAACTTTCTAGAAACCTACAACCTCCAGATGGGTCCATGGACCAGATAAGTCCTGAAACCTAGAGGGCCCAGCCTCTCCAAAACATCAGATAGTTCCATCTCCCTACCTCATATTAGTGACAGACCCTTCCAACATGAAAAAGTTAGAATAGCTATAGCCCAAACACCCCTAAAGAAAAGGACAGAAAGATCAAAGGTGTTGGTGGAGTTATACAGAGAAGATAAGATTTAACAGATGAATATGATTGCTAAATCATTACATTGCTATGTCTGTTAGTCTCCAGTATCTTAGAGCACCTAGAAGTAAAAACCTAAAAATGTGGAATTGTAACCAATATACAAGTCTGAAATATGTTCTACAACTAAAATGTGCTTTGCAATTTATTGCTTTTTATATATATGGTATTTTTCACAAAAAAAGAAAAAAAAGTTGATTGTGATGATAAAAAAGTATTTAAGCCTTCTAGCCTCCTATATTCTGGAGCAACTAAAATGAAAAATCTGAGAGGACCTTATGGTAGCCCATGACACACTCTGGGATCTGTCCTATAACTACTTGCTGAAGAGTGCTCTGAAAATGATTGCTTTATATGTTATATTATACAATAAAAAAGTTAAAAAAAAACTTACTCATTAATGGTAAATACTACTTTTATCTATTTCATTTATTGGATTCTGAAATAATAGTTCTACTCCTTAAAAATAAGTTTGAAAGACACAGACTCAAAAGAGTGATTAATGAAATAGAAAGGTAATTATGATTTGTTGACTGTGAAAAACTAAAATAAAAACATCCCACATGCAAAAATATACAAAAACTTTATAAAGTACAGACCAAAAGGATATAACCATAAGGATAATTATAGGAAAGTTTTGTAATTTTTTTATAGCTTTTCTATGTTTTATAGGAAAGGCAAGTACAGTATCATCTGTTTAATAAGGGAAAACATTTAATAATTTTCTTTTTAAATAACTCTATAATAACAGCACCTTAGCATTTCTATGTCTACTGCTAACTGGTCCCCAGTTGACCCAACTTCCACAAAACACCATTCTAGTGATATACAAAGTCAGAATTTAAAAAATTTTTGAGCGGATGAATAATTGATGAATGGAATATATTTGTAATATCTCTATACTATTGGATGATCTTTAACATAAAACTTAATGTGATTAATAATAGACACAGTGGTAATATATTTGCAGAATACAGAAGCTACATCCCTAAGAATACAAAAATCTAGTTTTTAAAGAAGGCTGCAGGTTGAAGGCATATATTCTAACACTGAACTAAGAGACTGCATTTGAAGAAACCCCTCACGGCTGACATGCTATCATGTGGAAGAGGCGCAATCAAGATATTCAGCCCAGGATGGAGAAGGCATTCATATCCAATCCAGGCTTCCCTGTTAAGGTGATGAATCTTCCTAGAACAGATGTCATTCTGCTGCATGCAAGCTCAGGGAGCCCCACAGAAGGCCAGATAAGATCTGTGCTCAGTCTCCCACGATCCAGTGCAGTCTGAGTAGGCTGTGACTTTCATGTCCAACTTATCTTATATGACGCCCCTTCCACACATACTTCATTGGACAGTCTAACCAAAGCATTTCCATTTCCTGATTGTCTCACGCTCTTCTACACCTAGGCCTTGCAGCTACTTCCAACTAAGTGCCCCTGCAACCTCAGAGAAACCACTTCACCACTATGGACCCCAGTGAACAGGTTAAATACACATGAGCTCTAAAATGCTTTTAGCACTAACATGCTAACTGAATCATTACTTTCTCATCAACCTAGAGGATACCTTTTGCCTTTGACCTTCTATTCAACTTTGAATCACAGCTGAAGTACGTGCACCCTCCTCTCTGAGGACTTTATCCTGGCCAACAGTGACCTGTTCTCTGTAGTCTTCTGGCTCTTCATTCCTAACTATTTTCAAGTATGTACAATTCAATGTTACGATTATCTATGGGTATTATAACTCCCTTATTATGCTATAATAATCTTATAGGCAGGAAACATTGCTTATATCCCCTGCATTGCCTAAATCAGCGCTTACTCATTCCATACACGTTCCAGAGGTAATTCGTAAATCAGAATAGTTTGTGGATTTAAGCAAGGAAATAAAGTCACTTGATATTTAGGTATATCAAAGGATTATCAAAATGTTAAGGTTATAAAAAATAGACCATCACTTTGTATTTTTAAAAAGTCACTAAAATTAGATACTGAAACTCTGAACCTACTATGTGAATTATACTTTAATTTGTGCTAATTCATGTTGATTAGAAAAAAATGCACTTTTATTAGTGAGCTATAGAGCTTCGAAACCTCCAGGCGACCCATGTGATCCTTGCTGAGGCACGGATACTCACCTGTAGTCACACCAGGGACATCTGTACGGTTTTTCTCCAGTATGCACACGCTTATGCCGAGTCAGGTGGGACTGTGTTGTAGAGGCAAAGTTACACTCATCACATTTGAAAGGCTTTTCGCCTGTAATATATCAAGAAATGTTGTATATGAATAATTATAAAAATTGTAAACAAGGAGCTAATCCTAGCATTGATAATTTAAAAATTTTTAAATATAACAATACATATTTATGACATTTGAATATTGACTCCCAGAGCTAGAAAGCGAGAAGATACCACTGATTTTTGTTCCTACACTGTAATAGAAGCAAGGTATAGGTGGTGTGATTAAAATTTATCTTACACAAACAACAAGAATCTCAATTAACAGCTATGGTTTAGGCCACTGTATTTAGAATCATTTAACAAATGATGTTACATTATAGCCATTATAAAAGTCTCAGTAGGTCGGTGCGATGGTGGCTCAGTGGCAGAATCTTCACCTGTCGAGCTTGAGACCCGGGTTCAATTCCCAGAGCCTGCCCATGCAAGAAGAAAAAGCTCAGTAAGATTAAGCCATGGAGAAGTCTATAACTGAGAAAATCTTTCAACATCGAGTATAAAACTCAATAAAATCTTAAAGCTACATATACAGAAAAATTCACATAACCAAACTACCAAATGAAACCATGTTAAACCTGTTGGAACCCAAGAGAAATCAGAGCTCACTAAGTTGAGTGAAAGGTACAGGGAACTCAAAGAAGCAATTAACATACACAATATTTAATAGCATGTTAAAGTTTATCTGGCCTGTGTAGATAAAAACATTTTACATAGGGGAAAAGTAAAATAGTTGTAAGATATACACAGATTATAATGTTATTTAGAACAAATTGTTTAATTCATTAAAAACTTTTCTCCCCTGTGCTTCCCACTCTGCACCCACTATTCCCATATCCCCTCCACAAACCCAAAGAATAACCAAGATTTATTGGTTTTTCATTGCACTCAGCATCGGCTGTCAAACGCTTGAAATGTGTCTATTTATTTTTTACATGGGCATGCACCAGGAATTGAACCTGGATCTCCAGCATGGCAGGCGAGAACTCTGCCAATGAGCCACACTGTTGCCTGCTCTATTTTTAAATGATATTAATTTAAAATAAAAACTGATATTTAATTCAACTATTGTAAAACTTTTGTTTGGAAGCACTTACAAATGTATATCTACCTTATTTTTTACTTTTTGAAAATATTTTTATTGATAAATCTTAACATAGAAATATTCTATACATTGTATACATTCAATGGCTTGTAATATCATTACATAGTTGTGTATTCATAACTACGGTAATTTTTTTAGAACATCTAAGTCACTCCAGAAAAAAACAATAAAAGAAAAATCTCATACATACCATAACCCTTACCCCTCCCTCTCACTGACCACTAGTATTTCTGTCTATCCAATTTATCTTACCTTTGATATCTTATTATTTATTTAATGCTTATCCATATTTTTTTGCTCATCCCTTCGTACCCTGGATAAAAGGAGCAACTAATACAAGGTTTTCACAATCACATGGTCACATAGTAAAATTTATATCATTATAGAATAATCTTCAAGAATCAAGGCTACTAGAACAGTTTCATTTCAGGTACTTTCTTCCAGCCACTCCAATACACCATAAACTGAAAAGCGGAACCTATATAATGCATAAGAATAACCTTCAGGAAAACCTCAACTAATTTTGAAATCTCTCAGCCACTGAAACTTGACTTATTTTGTCTCATTTCTCTCTCCCCACTTTTGGTCAAGAAGGCTGTTGCAATCTCTTGAGGCTGGGTCATGGGGAATCCCAGGAGTTCTGTTCCACGTTGGCAGGGAAATTTACACCCCTAGGAGTCATGTCTCACATAGCGGGGTGGGCAGTGAGTTCACCTGCCATGTTGACTTAGAGAGTCTACATCTAAGCAACAAAAGATGCTTAGGCATAATTATAAGTAGGTTTAGCCTATCCTTTGCAGGAATAAGTTTCATACGGGCAAACCCCAGGATCGAGGGATCTGCCTATTGATTTAGTTGTCTCCACTGCTTGAAAGAATATGAGAAATTCTCCAAATGGGGAAGTTGAATATTTCCTCATTTATCCCCAGTGCCCCAGGGAGATCTTGAAAATACTTCTTTATTCACTGCCTAAATAACACTGGGTTATGTCAGGGCATCATTCTAACCTGGAAAAACCAACAAAGTCTCACGCCCTATACGAGATTCCATGTACTTATAGTATTCACCTAAACTGGCCATACAAATGCCCTGTCCAAAATACAAATTTTGCACCAAATAAACATCTCTCCCTTTAGTCTCAAGTAGAGTTGAAGTTTTAAAATATGGACAATATCCTCCTTTATCTGGTATTCTCATTTCATCAGTCCTTCCAGATCAGCTTCATTTGTATCTCTATTCAAAGTCAGATCCCTTTCACAACCTTTTAAACAGTTTCTGTATGGGATACTGTTGACTTACATAGCTTCAGAGCTCTAATTCTCAGTCTCAGGTGTCATATAAATACCAAGTTTCTGGGAATGACCAGGTTATAAGCAAACAACTCAGTATCTCAGAATTTAGAAATAACAGCTACAAGTCCTAAAAATATGAGGGGTAAGGGGTATGGTATGTAAATTTTTTCTTTTTCTGTTTTTGTTTTATTTTTCTGTTGTCTTTTTCTTTTTCTGAATTGATGCAAATGTTCTAAGAAATGATCATGATGATGAATATGCAACTATGTGATGATATTGTGAATTACTGATTATATATGTAGAACGGAATGAGCATATATTAAGGATGTTTGTGTTTCTTTCTTGCAATTTTTTTTAATTAATAAAAAATTATTTAAAAAAAAAAAAGCCATTCTGTCTCTGGTGTGTTGCTTTCCGGCAGCTAGCAAACTAGAACAGGGTTGAACCTGTCAGTTTGCCTACCAACAGTGAATAGGTAGATCTCTTTCTCTGCATTTTCTCTAACACTTATTTCTCTCTGTTCATTTTTAAACAGTCTTATTCACACATCATACAATCCAACCTAAGTGTACAGGCATGCCATCACCACCATAATCTATCTAAAGATATCCACGCAGACTCCATACCCCTTCCCCATGCCTCCCACCTATTAACATTTAATTTTGGCATAATGCCTTTATTATTCAGTGAAAGCATATTACAATGTTACTATTGACTACAGAGCCTAGCTTGCATTGATTATACCTTTCTCCATACACCAACTATTTTCAAGACCCTACAAACTGACATTCATTTGCTCTCGCATTGATTATACCTTTCTCCATACACCAACTATTTTCAAGACCCTGCAAACTGACATTCATTTGCTCTCCCTCATGCAAAACCATTTTTTTATTTGTACATTTAGTCACCATCAATGTCCACTCGAGGCATTCCTAAATTATACTGTCTGTCTTTATCCTCTACCTTCCCTTCTGGCTTCATACATGCCCCCAGCCCTTTTCCCTCTATCATACTCATATTCAGCTTCATTCAGTACTTACATTATTGGGCTACAATCAGGTAGTATTGTGCAATCTGTTTCTAAATATTTATAATCCAGCCTGTTGCACAACCTGTATTCCTTCAGCACCAATTGCCCAATCTCTACCGTATTTCTATCTTCTCGTAATGTGTTTTCTTAACTTCAGTTCTCCAAGTTCACTCATTAATGTCAGTTCATATTGGTGAAACCATACAGTATCTGTCATTCTGTTTCTGGCTAATTTCATTCAGCATAGTGTTCTCGATGTTCATCCCCACTGATACAGGCTTCATGCTTTACTCTGTCTTACAGCTTCATAATATTCCATCCTATGGTATACCACAGTCTGTCTAGCCAATCATCAGTTGATGGGCATCTGGGCTGTTTCATCTCTTGGCAATCATAAGTAATGTGCTATAAACATTGGTGTGCAAATGTCCATTTGTGCCCTTAAATATATACCTAGTAAATGGATTGCTGGATCATATGGCAATTCTATACTTAGCTTCCTTGAGGAACTGCCAAACTGTCTTCCAGAGCAATTGTACCACTTTACATTCCCATCAACAGTGGATAAGCGTGCCTCTTTCTCCACATCCCCTCCAGCACTTCTTGTTTTCTGTTTTTTTGATAATGGTCATTCTAGTAGCTGTCAGATAAATATCCATTGTGTTTTGATTTGCATTTCCCTAATAGCCAGTGAAGTTGAGCATCTTTTCATGTGCCTTTTAGCCATTTGTATTTCCTCTTCTGAGAAATGTCTGTTCATGTCTTTTGCCCATTTTTAATTGGGTTGTTTATTGATTTGAAGAATCTCTTTATATATTCTGGATACCAAACCCTTCTCTGATACGTGGTTTCCAAATATTGTCTCCCATTGCATAGGCTGCCTTTATACTTTCTTGACAAAGTTCTTTGATGAACAAAAGTGTTTAATTTTGAAGAGTTCTCATCTATTTCTTTCTTCAATGCACATGCTTTGGGTATAAGGTCTAGGAATCACAGGCTCTGTTAACAGATCAGAGTTTTTCAGTTCTTTTTCATTTTCTTGCCCTGCCTATATTGAGCCTTTTTTTTTTTTTAAGGAGGGTCTCCTCAGATATTATAGACCCCAGTCAGATTTTCCCAGACCTAGCCAGTACCTTAGGAGGAAAGAGTTGCCAGCGTCATTTTTCCCTGAAAGTGAGATCCACTAGGTTGTCAGACTTTCCTGAGAAGCCTCTAAACTCTGTGCTTTTCCTATCTTGCCCAGCATATGGTGCTCATCTGTCCATAGCTTCTATCTGGGTAAAGTGATGTGGTGCCTTTAATTTCAGCAGACTCTCCTTGACAGGAGAGTGGTTGAGACAAAAGTGAGGTTGTAGATTAGCATTAATTGCTTCAGTTTTCCAGTCTTTGGGGCCTGATTTCCTTGAAGGAAGAATTCCACTTGAGCTGGGCACCGCCTTTCTCTCTAGGGAATTAATTCCTTTCACCTGTTAATTTGTCTCTCCTACAAACTTAATTCTGCCCTTGCCTAGGGCAGTGCTAGAGACTGAGAAGGTTTCCAGTTCTATCTAATGTAGCTGTTAAGGAGTAGGAAAAAAGCAGGGGGAAGGAAAAAAAAAAAAAGCTTTTTCAAAGCTGGGACTCCTGCTCCTTGTTTTGTCAATCAAAAGCTTAAGTTGGTATGTGGCTCTATATATGTCCAGGCTCTACATGCCATCTTTTCTTGAGGTCCAGTCCTTTTGCAGTATTTTGTGCTGACTCAAAAAGCCTGTTTTTGTGTTGTTCACCCCTTCCCCACCTCCCCAACAGGCCCCTCCCTCCCTGCTGGGGCAAAAACTCCTAGTACTTCTAGTGTTTCTCCAGGTTTATCTGTGCCAGGGGCCTATTTTCAGTAGTCAGAATTTGTTAATTAATTCCACAACTGTAGCTTGGTTGAGCTAAGCCCTTGTGCTAGTAAAGTTTGTTTCCTTTCCCTTGGGGGAACCAGACTGCCATGCCTGTGGAGGAGGGGCGCCAGCCTCCAGGGCTGGGAGACTTACAGTTCTGTGTGGGGTCTCAGACTTTTCACCTACTCCAGACTGGTGTACACAGTGTTTCTGGTCACTGATGTAGCCCCAGCAGTTGTTCTGTACCATTCCTGGCTATATACTAGCTGCTCTGGAGGACGAACTAAATTCCACACCTCACTAAGGAGCCATCTCACCCCCTGAATCTACTTTTTAAGTGTTAAATTTTATCAAATCAAAACACAAAGCATGTATTTCAGATGAAAATTTAGCCTCTGAACTGCAAAGTGTTAGAGGTGTAAAAAACACATCAAATTTTTAATTTCTAGGACAGAAAAAAGAATATCACTAATTGTTTTACTTTGATTTCATGTTTAAATAACACTTGGTATATTTTGTTAATTTGTGGATTAACGTAAAACCCTTTTGATGGTATTTTATGGTTCTGTTGCTACGGTGCCTCGTAGTTGCTAGTTGTTAGAAGAAACTCAATGGACTTCAGTGTGAATCCCAGTCTTGCCATGTTTCACTTGCTACCTGTTGGATCTTGAGCATGTTCAAGAGGACACCAAACTTGTAGGGCAGCTGTGAGGGTCAGAGTTGACCAAAACCACAAAAACTATGTGGCCAAGGGCCCAAGGACTGGCCGCTGTCATCACGGTTATTCCAGGACTACCAAAATACTGCCAACTAGAAACAAGTCTTACTAGCACGGAAGAAGGAGCACACAAATGGTCCTCACCTGTGCTCAAAACCAGACAAATGATACACCTATGGCATACATGAAATAGTTAATGTTTTTACATGGATACTGAACATGACATAAAATCGTCACGTAGCAGATTACACACTCATTCTTGTAAAGAGAAGATGATATATAAAAAGTGGAGTAAAATAATCTAGGAGCTGAAAAGAATTTTTGCCCCTTTAAACCATCTATCCTTAAGATGAATCCCATCTCCAACACCCAACATCCAAGGTCTGCTTTGTTCTCAGTTCATAAACTTCTGGTCAAGTTGCTTAAAGCACTTTAGATAACTCAATTGTACTGAATTAACTTAAACAAAGAACCACTTTCATGACGATGGCAGTGTATGCTTTTATTTGAGGCACAATATATGTCCTTCATGGTTATATAAGGCTAAAACAAATAGCTCAATCTCTACAAATCTGATGCAGATCTCTTCTATATTGTGGAAACATATAAACACCCATACATATGCATATCTGAAAACTTACATATGCATATTTTAGTTTAGAAGAACTGAATTGTTCATTAAACTCAACGAGTAATCTAACTACAAATTAATGTCAAATTGGAGTTCATAAGGAAAACAGAAACACAAAGTGAAAAACTCATGTGGACAAAAACATGCATATTATTAACTATTTACTTAACTTTGAGTTATATCTGCCTAGGTTGATCATACAAGGGAGAATGTATAATGCATTTTGAAACAATTCTTACAGGTATGATTGAGAATTGCATATATTTTTTGAGAATGATTTAATAAGTTTAGATGGATGATAAATCAATTACCACAATTCAGATAATGATTTTTTTTCAAAATTTTTCCAAAAGTTTCCTTATGTCTCTCTCTCTGTCTAACTCTATCCATCAGCAATCAACCATTGTTTTACCTTCTGTAACTATACATTAGTTAGCTTTTTCTAGAATTTTATATAACTGGAAACATACAGCATGTTCTCTTTTTGCCTGGCCTCCTTCATTCAGCATGAATTTGCACTTCATTTGTGCTGATATTGGTAGTAATACATTTATTTTTATTGCTGAGTAGTATTCCATCATACGAATACACTACTGTTTGTTTATTCATTCATCCATTCATCCACTGAAGGCCATTTGATGCATTTTCATTTTTGGCTGCCATGAATAAAACTGCCACAAATTTCCATGTACAATAGTTGTATGGGCAAATATACCTGTGTTCTAGGAAGGGAACGGTGGGCCATTAAAATATACCTATATTTAATTTTTTAAGAAACTGCCAAAATGTTTCCCAAAGTAGTTTTACCATTTCACATTTTCACCATCAGTGTATGAAAGTTCTGATTGTTCCAAACCTTCACCAAAACTTGGTGTTGTGTTTGTTTTAACTTTGCATTTCTCTGGTAACTGATATTAAGAATCTCTTCATGTACTTATTTCTCATACATTTGTATTCTTTGGCAAAGTGTCTGCTCCAATCTTTTGATGATTTAAAAAATCAGATTGTTTCCTTACAATTTTTGTTTTGAGATTTTTACATATTCTGGATACAAGTCCTTTAACAGATTTATGATTTGCACAGATGGTGTTCTGTACTTTGTTTTTTCATTTTCTTCTCAGGGTCTTTCAAAGAGTAAAAGTTAATTTATAAAACTTTCAATTAATCACTTTTTCAAGTTAATTTTTTTCTTTAATGTTTCAGGCTTTTGATGTCATTTTCTAAGAAATCTTTGCCAACCCATGGTCACATAGATTTTTTCTTATGCTTTCTACTTTTAGGCTATGATTCATTTCGAAGTAGTTTCTGTATATGATACAAAGTACAAATTAAAGTTATTTTTATTTTCTTATTTAATTTTTGCTATGGATAAATTGTTCCAGAACTATTAGTTGAAAATACTGAATTGCGTTTGCTCCTCTGTCAAAACCCAGTTGGCCATTCGCTTCCCAGAGCCTGCCCATGCCAAAAAAAATCCCAGTTGGCCATTCACTTCTCAGAGCCTGCCCATGCAAAAAAAAAAAAAAACCAGTTGGCCATATATGTGTGGGTCCAGTCCTGTAACCTATTTTGTCTACTCTGATGCCAATATCAGACAGACTTAATAACTGCAGTTGCATAATCAGCCTTGAGGTCAGGTAATCTCAGCAGTTCCAACTTTGTTCTTTTTAAAAATCGTTTGTTTAGTCCAAATCTTTGTACATCCATATGAATTTTAAAATAATCTTACAAATTTTTACCAAAAATAAGACCTGATACAATGTAGATTGATCAATGTGGGAGGAAATGCCATCTTAACAAAATTGGCTGTTCTGGCCCATGACCATGGTGTATCTCTCCACTTATTTAGATCTACTTTGCTTCCACTCAGCAACATTTTGAACTTTCCATTGTAGAGGTTTTGCACATCATTTATTATCTTTGTCCCTAAATACTGTACACCATGTTCACAACAATTGACAATTAAATGCATAGGTCTATTTCTAGACTCTATTCTCTTCCATTGATGTATTTGTCTATCTTTATGCCACTACAATACTGTAGCTTTATGACAAGAATTCAAGTAAAGTAGTATAAATCTTCTACTTTTAATTTTTTTTCCAAACTGCACAAAGTATAATCAATCTAAGTGGTAAAGCAATTTAAAGATTTTTTTGTTATGCAAATTCACAAGTATATTTTGACATGCTCCATTCAATCTACTTAAATAAAAATATTTTGGCACCACAACTCATTGCTAGCTTTTTTAATCTAATAGCCATGGTAAACAATAGCCAGCCTGAAAACATCATCTTTAAGCTACCCACTTTTCATGACTTTTAGCAAGAATCAGGAGGGAGTAAAACAGTATCATTTTGGAATTCACTGAGTAAGTCAGTGGTCTAAATTCAAGGTCTAAAATATTTACATTTAATTTTCTTAAATAACAAATGTTAATTAGAAAACATAAACTCTTTAAAGATAGGTTAGATATAGTTTGTTTCCTTCAGGTTTCTGTGGAATGTTAATAAAATTAAACATTCAAAAACTGTTCTCTGTAAGGTTAATAACATGATTATTACTTAGGTAGCACATTAAGCTAGCATTATATTGCAATAAAATTTAAATTGTCATTTTATATTTACCTTGACCACACTATAAATTATGTAATATAGTAAATATAGAAGTATATACAGGTTAGCAGGAAAAAAAACAGAATGCTAGAAAAATATTATACTACATAAACCTTACACTATTACCATTAAGGAAAGCTCAAGCATGTCTGGGTTCCTGATATGGGAAAACTTTCATGTCGATTCCTAAAAACTACAGTTCATTCAAATATGTACTCTTTAGTTAATTTATAACATCAATCATGTTTAACATTTTATTCTAATACATGGCTTGGTATTTTCAAAAATCATTTTTTGGGGAATTTCCTCAGAAAATTATACTGCAGAAACATGGACATGGAAGGAGCTTCTTGTTAGTCTCAATATGTAGTCAAAATGTAAACCCAACTTCTAAACTGTAAAATGAGAATGAAAATATCGCACACTTTAAATAAGAATTTCAGTCTGCTAAATATTTAAGCGTTTGGAATGAGACAACTGCCATGTGAAGAGGGGCATATACCTGTGAAGGAAAAATTCTGAGTGACTAATCAAACTCACGCTCCACACTGGCAACAGTGCATCGAGTACATCTTCTCTCATGCTCAGATCACAAGGATGGAGAAGTCTACAGGTAAGACAGCACTGGAAGCCACTCGTGAACAATGCTTCTGTGAGTCAACAGGGCTGGCTATCTGTATACATCTTATTTTAAAAAGCAGCTCAAAGGGGGCATTTCCATTTATTCTGTTGTTATCTTACTTAACTGCACATATTAATCTAAGCTGTTTGGTTTTTCATACTCTCCTTTAGGAGTAATCATCCTGGCCAAAATAACTATTAAGGAGCATTTTTGCATCTTAGGTCCCACTGATGAGAAAGGAAACAAACAATGGCAGAAGGACCCCAGGATGGTCGTTGACTTAGGGTAGTATCCTTTTCTGCGTCAACAATCTGTCAGGCAGTGTGGACACTTCTCCTGGAAACTAACACTTGACATTCCTTGGGCTGGCTGGTGGTTATTAAGCTGGCCAAGACTCTTCAACTGCACATGAAGATTTGCTCCCTGCCCTTGAATCAAGGGTCTCTGACAGGTGATAAAAGTAAATCTTGGAATGGAAGATGTTTTCTGTCAGCCCCCTAGACAGTCTTTATCACAGCAGGGAATTATTTACGCCATTTGGAACACTTTTGATACCTATCCCTTTCTGAGCTGATTGTAATTTGCGTGGGCACTCGGTGATAAAAAGTAAACCATGTCAAAGAGGAATACATCAGAGAAACACAGATTTCAAATGTACTCTATAACTTTGGCCTTTTGGGAAAAAACTGTTTTTTGCTTAAATATTGTAAATTCAGTGTAAACATAAGTGCCTAGACTGAGTTGCACTAAGCTGTTTTTCTTGAAACTAAGGGTCTTAAAGAAGTGTTTTTTAGTTCTGTTTTTTTCTTTTGTATTAAAGAATCATCTTTGATTTGTACCATAGAGGCAGATAAATGCCAAAATGACAGATACCTCTGTCTCTGAGACATTGTCCTATATGGTATAAAGTTAATAGCAAAGTAATAAGGAGCCTCTGGACCTGACATAAAATATAAAGTCGTGGCCGCTCAACGCAGGCCTCATGATCTATCACCTGCAAATGCTGTGACCACAGCGTGCCTGCCTCCACCGTGGTGGGAAGATGGGTTGTGCATGGCTAGTCAGGAGAGGGCTGCTGAGTGGACAGCTCCCCAGGGCCACCCTTGCTGGTGAGCACATTAGCTACATGAACATTTCAATAGTAACAACTGGTGCATCAATAAACTGAAAACCTAATAAAAAATCCCACATCAGCACACTTTTATCACACATATCTCCTTTACTAGGCCCTTTCTCACAATGAATATTTAAGTTAGTGCATTAAAATAACAGGTTCCTAAATTGCATTTATAAACTTAAAATTTGTTTCCAAATTTCTGCTAAACACTCAAGAATAACTCTTATCCCATATGGAAATTGGGATAGACTCAAGACAAAATCTAAAAGGAATGGATTGCATTAACTTTCATTCATCTTGCAAATACCTGATCGGGCTTTCAAGCTACCTGGACCTAAATGTTAAATGAAGAATGAAACAAAGTGTTCCATAAAACAGCATATTTTATGTACCTGAATTTTTATGCCATTTTGAATGTGATCGCCAAACTTGACCATTCTCAAGCTACCCAAAGAAAAGTCCAAAACTAAGTTGCAAAGTGGGTTATCACATGATTTATCATCTAAACTAGAATACTTTAAAGAGTAAAAATTGGTGCTATTAATAATTACACAGGGACAAATGACATAAACCAGGATTGCCCCAGGCATGCTTAATTTAAAACTACTAAAATAACTACTTATAAGACTTATTTGACAAGTGCTGTCATTCTTTAGTGTTCCCAATCAAGGAATTTATTTTTATTTTGTTGAACCAGCAGCAATACACATCGTGGGGGGGGAATAAAAGCAACAACTTCAATGCACATATCCCTCTTATGTTGCTTCTTGGTTGCAATCCATTCCCAGGTGCAGGTATAATTTTAAAAGACTCGACTTAAGCCACACCTGTTAGTCCAAACTTGCAGAAAGATGGATAGTGGGGTAGGCAATAAGGTAGGCAGAGAGACAGGTGGGAAGAGAGAAAGGAAGACAGGTGTGAAGGCACGGTGACCAGGTGGATAGAGACCTATGGAGAGGGAGACAGAAGGAGGGTGAGAAGGAAGGAGAGGGAGATGGTTTCCACTCAGGATCTCCCAGGCAAGTCACGTCTATGGAGAAAACAGCAACATGGATATAGCCTTTGGGAGCAATTTTTTTCCACCTACTGAACATGAATTTTCTGAAGATTCCTGATCTCCAAAATTGGCAATAAGCCTATTTTTAAAAAATATAATATTAAAAGCTTGTTATTTCAATAGAATTTTCTCTTGATGCCCAAGTATATGCATTTTACAAAAACTAAAAAGAAGAGCAATGGACAAAGCCAAAAGTTTATGCTGGGGGCAGTGCAACAGTGGCTCAGTGGTAGAATTCTTGCCTGCCATGCCGGAGACCTGGGTTCGATTTCTGGAGCATGCCTGTGCCAAAAAAAAAGTTTATGCTGGGCGATTTTATTTTCCTTGTTTTCACCTCCTAACTTGTTGGTGAGGCCCTGGGGAGGCCAGGGACCTACTGACCTGTGTGCTGCCTCCGGTGCTTGGTGAGGGCGTGCCGGGTGCCGCCTGCAAAGCCGCAAAGGTCACACAGGAAGGACTTCTCGCCTGTTGCAACAGTAAACAGATGAGGGACGGCGGAGGTCACAGATCATTAAAACATATCTATCAAGGCTTTCAGGGTTACTAATTCCTCCAATCAAATGTTTCCATGTAAATATGTCAAATGGGAATGAAATTACCACTGCGGTTTATTGACTGTGATAAAATCTGAAAAGCACCACTGAACATAATTACATACTTGTCAGACCCATAAAAATTAGCTTTATTATCAATGGAATGGTTTTGTACAACTTCATTTCTGTTAGATGTCTTCCAGATGGGGCTGCTTTATGCACTCGAACAGTTTTTATGCATATGCTGATTTTTTACAATTCCCATACATCTGGCCTCTCTGAGGTGAGTAAAGATTGCTTGGAATAGTTAATATACAGTATATATGATTCTCCTTAAATAAAACATATTGAATTTTCTAACAGCTTGAGGATACTGAATTGGTTTTACCTGATTCTATCAGGATTTTCTTTAATACCTTACTACTTAATATGAATTAAATGGTTTCCTTGAACACACTGAAGATCCCAAGTAACAATAAAATGCACATTACTCAGTTCCAATAGCAATTCAACACTGTTTATGCTTCTTGAACTTTCATGGCATAAAAAATAAGTCGAGGAAATGCTAAAGAAATTGCAGAAAAACTGAAATTATTTATCTTTAATGATAGTTCTTGACTACAAACCTTTACAATAATTAGAGATAGATTTGGCAGACTTGGTATTTGTTAAAGTGTGTAAACGCTCATTTTTCAGCATTTTTACTTGCTCTAACATTGTGCCCTGTGGTCTGTAAATGCAATATATCTTTCTACTATAGCATATTTAGGCAATATGTGCTGGCAAGCTAGGCAGTTTTATCCCATAAGACTCACAAAGAAGGGCAAAATAGAATAAAAATGCTAACCTTGGAGAGAGTCAGTGAAATTATAAAATACTATTCTAGAAATAAAATAAATCATTTGTATCTATCTTTATCTACTTTGCTAATTTAGACATTTAATGCAACAAGTCTTTCAAGGGTTTTCCTTGAGTCAGCCTTGTTTTGTTCTAAATCACTTTAGTATATTATAACAGAAATTTAGCTTGAGGCATTTTAGAATTGTAATTTGCTTTTTTAAGGTTAGAGAAAAAAACAGCAACTATTTAAATATTTAAAGGCAGAATAATTTTGGAAACCAAAAAGAGTTCCCCATTTATTTAAGGGCATTACTAACTTTTCTAATTTTTATGAACACACGTTAATAAAGAGCATTTTAACCAAATCATACTTCCTAGTGTTGTGATAAATGTTTGTAAACATTTTTTTTAAAGCTGATATAAAAATATTTTTCCTATCCACTTCCGGGGTTAAGCTTATTCTTTGATGACATTATTTCAATATGGAAACAGAAGAATGGTAGATGGGCTGTGAAGAATAAAGTTTAATTATAATCACTCCTTTAATTATTTAATCAATTTGAAATATAAATCTTTCTAACTATCAATTAAATAATACTGAAAGTAGATTCTTTTTTTAATCCCAAAAGATGATTTGTTCATTAATATTAACATATCGTTCCATTTTGAGGCAAAATTGTTCTCTACAAGTTATTCATCACCCTAGTTTTGTAAGTGTCAACTCCTTGTACATGTGTAAGAACATGTGTACCTCCCAGGATGTACTTTCATGCACATGTGCATCGTGGGCATGTGGCAAAGGGGGTATTGGTTCTACGTCACCCAACAGGTACTCTTTCTAATGAGAAGAGAGTATTTTTACTACTACTGGATTCAAGAAAAGCATGCTTGCTTTCTCTCATTTATCACCTTCTCAGTGAGTCATATCATTCTTATAAAATAAATATATTAACAGGCAAAGAAAAATCCTTAAGAGCTTTATATTCTTTACATGTATACATTCTGCATGCTTATATCCTGTAAGAATAGTTTTATTGTGTCTCCTATTTTAAGATATGCCTAGTTACAAAGGCAAAAATTATTCATTTTCTATGTGATACATTAGTGACCTTGATTTTTTTATATATATAAGATTTCACTTAGGATGTTACTCTCCAATGTATTATATGTCTGTCACATTTACCCTTGGATCTGTTTTTTCTTTTTTTCATTTTAATTCAATTTTCATTTCTTTTGCTTATTTGTAAAGAGAGGGTAAGGGTGTTAGGGTATGGCAGTGGGGAAACAGAATACAGACAGCTATTTTTCAAGAAAAAACTTTTAAGAAAAAACTAGATGTACTATTTCACTCATTATGAAGGAGGTTCATTTAACATGCCATATTTACGTGACAGTGATTTCGAAATATAAAGGAAGAGAGTTTTGTTCTTAACAACTTAAATTAGTTTCAAGCGTGCCATTCTGCATTCAAATGTAGAAAGACATGGAAACCAATCCTTTATTTTCTATTAGAAAACAGCCACTGTCCCCTATCTCTCATTATGGTGCAGACTACAAGACCTAACAACAAAAATCCATATTATTGATCTAGCCAAGTCTCCACAATTATTCTTTAGAAGGAAACGCCGACGATAAATTACATCTGCACTGGCTTTTCATCTGCTGTTCGATATAAGTGATCTCTCAGGGCAGGCTGGAGACCTTAAATCGTCAACACCCTTGTCAAAGAAGCTAAGGAGGCCTGGGCTTCCTACAAACTGCTTCAGAAGAACTTTCAACCTATAATTTCTAACAATAATACAGGATTCTGGGCAATCAGAAGAATATTTGGGAATGCTGATTAAAATTTATTCTTTTTTTGGGCCCCGAAACAAAATATTTTCTCATGGGCATAATGAGAAAGAAGAGCACAAAAATACCAAATTGCTCACCGTAATATGACTAGAGTGATATAAGAACAGTATTCAAATAAAAGAATTTCAAAAAGTTCTAAGCCCAATGTAACTTAGACAATGAAAATCAAGTCCTAAACACAGAAAACTTACAGTGTGCTATGAATGGGATATATGCTTATAAAGGGCAGAAATGAGAGTATGTGATCATAAATGTATTTCGAATCCTACTTTTACTATCAGATGGTTCAAACGCTAAATAGTTTGCTAGATGTTTTCATGTTAAACGGATGTGAATATGGACTGTTTTTAAATTTTTAACTTTCTTGTGAAATTATAGAAGCTAAATTCAGATTAGTTTCTTTGTATTAATTATCAAAAACTCTTAGATCTGATAGCAATCTCCTCTTAAATACTGATTTGATTTAAAAAATTTTAGATGGTAAGTTAAACCAAGATTGAATAAGGTTCAAAATATTATGGAACTGGTCTATATCAGTAACAAAATACAAGACTGTTTCTCTAGGAAAAGGTGAATAATCTTTCCAAATGAGCTTCTGAAACTGAAGGTGACTTTGTTTAAGCATATGTGTGTACACACACAACAGAACGTCACTTTAAAATTACCCTGAGTTTCACTGAAGAAAAATGAAACACCATATCTATTACTGTATAATTACCATAACTTTAAGGCAAACTCCTCAAACAGGAAATCATTCCTATTGATTAGCATTAAAATTAACGCATATGTTGAAGCAGGGCACTGGGTTTAAGTGTGCCCAGCCTCCGTGTCCAGAAAGCTGGTGTGTCAGACCTGTGTGGGTCCGGTAGTGGTCTTTCATGGCTGAGGCGGTGAGGAACGAGTAGTGGCAAGTGGGCCAGGAGCATTTAAATGGCTTTTCTCCCGTGTGCAGTTTCATGTGGTTGTTCAGGGCCCACTTCTCTGTGAAGCTTCTGTCACACAAGTGGCATGTAAATTTCCTGTATGGAAGGAAAGAGAAAAAGAATGTAAATATCACACACACACTGGTTCACAAAACCCAGAAAGAAGATCGTCTTCCAGGCTGTGAGGTGAAAGCACGGACTTCTGTGGGGAGAACTGCAGACCTGCTCTGTCATGTCTGTATAACCAGGCATTGATTTTTCTGTCCAGGCCTGGCACTTCAGCCATTTATTCTCTGCTTTGCGGTTGGGCCCAACGGGTTTGAAAAATTCTGTTACAGTCCAGTCACCCCTGAGGCAAATGTGAGAATAGATTTCACCTGTACAGGCCTCCACCACTTATCCAGGGCATGGACTGTCAGAGCAAAGGCTAAATGAAAAGCTATCCATACTAAACTACTCAGACAATCCCCTGCTCTCTGCCGGGCCGCGATGCAGAGGGGAGACCTGCGGTGACAGCGGCGCTCCGGAGAGACCAGGCGGCTCCTCCACCACCACGCTACACTCTGTGGCAAGGGGAGAAAATCCCAAAGGGGTTTCCGCACAAGGGGTCCTCCTTCTGTGAGACCATGAGGACCCACAAAGAAAGTTTCGTTTTATAAGAATAAAAATAAGACTATACTATATGTTTTTCAAAAATCGGTGTGAGGAAAATAAACCTTAAGGATTTCCTATATATATATATATATATATATATATATATATATATATGAAAAACTGAAAATAACAAATCAGGACTTAAACTAGAAAATATTTCAGTCCTGCTATTCACAGTTTAAGATCTTTTTATACCTCTAAAAATAGAGGGGAAAAAAATATAAAAGAACTTCAGCAGTTCCTCTGGTTGATATGTCCCTTTCAGTTGCATTCATGAAATCATCGCTAAAATATACTTTTTATTTCTAATGTATTTTAGGTTAAAGGATCCCTGTGACTAACAAAATACGTTAGTGTCCAGACAATTATTTAGGTTAATGAAAAAATAAAACCAAACTAAAATCCAGTATGCAAAAACAAAATATTTCAATAAACAGATTACCAGCAAAAGAGAGAACATGACTCTACTAGTTGGATTTCACTGTCATGGATGGAGTTAGGCTTTTAGCAAGTTAATGCAATTGAAACTACAGGTTTACAATATATGTGCTTTAAATTATAAAATAATCAAGGTGATGTATAGAGAGTATATAATTTTCACAGAGGTTTTAGCCATAACTTTATAAATTTCCTTAGTTCCATAGGGGCAAAAAAGAATCCCAAGCTTCAAATAAATGGCTTTCCCATTTTGAGGCAAATGTGGATTACTTTAACAAATTAATCATTCAAAGTTTGACAAATTCTTATGAATAGAACCATGAAACCACATTTTATGACTGCCTCTTCTTATATACAGTAATATTTCTACAGAGTTCTATTTTAAATAGGTAAAATTTGCTAAATATTTAAGAAATTCCACATAAAATACTGAAAAGTCTATATTAATATTAAAATTACCAATTAATATCTTTAAATAACATTTGTGTAGAGGTACTATATTTACACCCATTAAAAGACAACTCACTTTCAAATTACTATATCAACTGATCATTTCTTACTGGTACTTGAAAATGATAAGTATAGCTAAATACTTCAAAATGCACTGTAAGAGAATATGTTCGTATATCTCTCTGACAGGTCTTCATGCATTTAACATTTCAAAACCATGACAAGGATCTTATTTTCAAGATGAATTCCCCTATCTACTTTTTCTTCATGTATTTATTGTGGATCTAACCTTCTCTTACAAGAAATAAATAAGGAGGTTAAGTAGATACCATCTTTTAACAAATAGATTCTCCAGACCGTATTACAATTTTATGAATGACCAAATAAATCCCTCATTTTTAAACCTACCACAATATACACTTAACTATATTACATCCATGTAACTTCAATATGTGTACTCTATTATTCATACATAATAAAAATGTTAAACCAAAGCTTAGTGCCTGTCTTGAAATAACAAAAGAAAGACAACTCAGAACTAAGGCCACTACCTGACTTTCAGAAAACCTCACATATTTTACAATTTGCTATATGAAAAGTTCATGTACTAGTACTTTGAAAAGAACCTGAAATAGAACCAATGCAAAACGTTCTTATAAATACTAAGACCTACTCATCAACTGGGCATTTCCTGAAACCATACAAATTCTGAGTCCTCAAATGCAAATGTTCTAAAAGATTTGCCTTCATGCAACAAGTCAGTAAGGACTTTGCAACCACTCAAGGGACCCTGGCTCTCCTTGGGATCTTGATCAAGATGGAAGTCCATCTTGAATTCTCCAGGAGAAAACTGAGCTAAAATGTGCATTTCTGTGGGGCCATCAGGCTCTCAGAATCAAAGGACATCAATACCTGTTCTGCAAATACTTTAGAAAGGCCTGACAACACTATTCTAAAAACACCATACCAGATAGATAAAGAAAACACAGATGAAAAAGAGGTGGATTCCATTCTCAAGGAAATTATAGCCTGCTAAGCTAGAAAACTTATTAATAAAAATACCTTCAATGCCAGAAAAAAATAGAAAAAAACTAATTTTAAAAGAGGAAGCAAATAATGAAGTAGATGGGGGGTGGGGCAGGTTAGAGAATGCTTCCCACAAGTGTCATTTAATTTTGATGTTAAAGCTAAGTGTTTGTTGGAAATACATATAGCAGAGAGAGTCTCAGTGGGAGGCAATACACAGACAGAGTCAGGTGCAAGGTGCAAGGGTATTCACAAAGTCATGTCACTGGGATTCTAAATGTCCTGCTGGAATTCCAAACGTCCTGCTGCCCATCTAAATAAAGAAGCTGCTCCATTTCCCAAAGAAGTGGGAAAGGATGAATCCCAGAGTGATTTGAACAGTGAATAAAGAAGTATTTGCAAAGTCCCCTAGGGGGAAGGGCGAGAAAGGGGGAAAATTCAACTTCCGCATTCGGAGAGTTCCTGATATTCTCGCAAGCCCTGGGGACAACCAAATCAACAGTCCTCAATCTTGTAGTTTGTTCATATCCTTGCAAAGGACAGGCAAAGCCTACTTAAAATCAGGCCTAAGAGTCACCCCCAGAGAACATCTTTTGTTGCTCAAATATGGCCTATCTCTCTCTCAGCCAACACAGCAAGCAAACTCACCGCCCTCCCCCTCTCTACGTGGGACATGACTCCCAGGGATGTAAACCTCCCTGGCAACGTGGGACAGAAATCCTAGAATGAGTTAGAACTCAGCATCAAGAGATTGAGAAAGCCTTCTCAACCAGGAGGGGAAAGAGAGAAACGAGACAAAATGAACTGTCAGTTACTGAGAGGTTTCAAACAGTCTCGAGAGGTCATCCTGGAGGTTATTCTTACGCATTATATAGATAACCCCTTTTTAGTTTAAAAGGTATATTAGAGTGGTTAGAGGGTAGTGCCTGGAACTGTAGAGCTGTGTTACAGTCGCCATGTTCCTTGAAGATCATTGTATAATGATATAGCTTTCGCAATGTGACATATGATTGCGAAAACCTTGTGTCTGATGCTCCTTTAATCTACAGTATAGACAGAGAAGTAAAAAATATGGATAAAAAATAAATAAAAGGGGGGACAGATGTTAAAATAAATTGAGTACACTGAAATACTAGTGATCAATTAAAGGGAGTGGTAAGGGGTATGGGAAAAAAAATAGGAGGAACACAGATTAAAATATATTGGATAGGGCAGTGCAACAGTGGCTCAGTGGCAAGAATTCTCACCTGCTGAGCCAGAAACCCAAGTTCAATTCCTGGGGCCTGCCCATGCAAAAAAAAAAAGTGTGTGTGTGTGTGTATAGGGTAGATGGAAATACTGGTGGTCAATGAGAGGGTGGGGTAAGGGGTATGGTATGTATGAGTTTTTTCTTTTTTCTTTTTATTTCTTTTTCTGGAGTGATGCAAATGTTCTAAGAAATGATCATGGTAATGAATGTACAACTATGTGATGATATCATGAGCCACGGATTATACACCAAGTGTGGAATGTTCATATGTTAAGAATGTTTGTGTTTGTATGTTGTTTTGTCAATAAAAATATAAAAAAAAACAATAATAAAATAAAATTAAAAAAGAAGTGGGAAAGCCCTAGGACTTACACTGAATTTAACTTGATGTTATAAAGGCATTTCTTCCTCACATGGTGGTCCTCCATATGAAACTTCTTTTTATATGAATTTATGCTATATGAAATAGGTCTGCTTTGTAAAATTGTACTGAGTGATAAGATCTATTATATTATGAAGAGTTTTATACTAGGTCAGTGGAATCTAAAAGGGTAACAAGCATACAAAGTAATATGACAATGTTTGGTTCAGTCTTATATCTGTAAGGTCCAGAGAAGTGCCAGGCACACAATGGGGTTCCATAAATGATTTTAGATGGGCTGAATGAAGACTGGTGATTAAGCACATTTGTCCTTCCTCTTATCTCACCAGACTTCAAAACCACCAAGTGAAGTCTTCATATCCCAGAACCTGGGCATCTTTCATCCAGACTGCCCAGAGCTCCTAATTCTCACATCAGGGGTCTTTTTTTCCTTTGGCAGTATTTGTGCTGATTTTACATCTTGGGGCAGATTTCAAACACAACAGTAAATGACAGAACTATGTTCTACCACCCAAATTTATGTATCCAGATGCTAATATCCATGATTGCCATATCTGTTTCCAATCTCTTTCATACTGGAAACATAAAACTAATTAAAAAATTTTAAACATTTAGAAATAAAATTTGAAAAATCACATGGTAGGCCATAGCAGAGATCTAAATAAAACACAACTAGAGAGCAGAAAATTGTAACTGGGTGGAGAAGACTTAGAAGAGCTACAGAGAAAACAAAGCCTCTGAAGTGGGTCTCAGAGCAGATGGAAAGGGTTGAGAGAAAGAGAAGACCAAAGAAATGACAACATTGGATTTCAAAACAGAGAGGAAACTAGGAGCTCAGCTGACAAGACAGCTATACAACCTACTGTACACTATTAAAAAGATCAAAATACCAAGGAGTACAATAAGTCATATTTAAAAAGGGCATTTATCTCCCTTTTCATAAGGTTCACTACCAGTTTCTATCAGATATAGAGAGATTTTAAAGAGTTTCAAAAGGAAAAAAAAAGTCACGAGCAAAAGAAATAAAAAAGATACCAGACTTCTCAATGGCAACACTGGGATTTAGAAGGCAGTGTGACAGTGCTCTGAAAAATTGCAGGGCAGTGCTTTAAATGTAGAATGTTTTACATTATACCTTTAGTAGTTCCTAATAAGAGGTGTTTTTATTATGAACATCCTGGTTTCTAGGGATTTAGATGTCTTTTATGCTAAAACATTTTGGAATAAAGCCTCCTTTTTTTGTGCATGGGAAACTGTGGTATAAATCAATTACAGAATTAATTCTTTTGCACAAAGTTATAAGGATTCTTAAATTAAATAAAACTTTTCCAAACAAATTTCTAGTGCTCTTGATAAATAAACTAGGTTTCTTTAATACTGTGCATGTGCTGTTTTTTGTTGTTGTTACTGGCATCCCTCTTAAACTTAGAATTACTCCAGGACTTTGTTCTACTTGTTAAATTCTGAGGAAAAATTAAGTGGAAAAAGGGGTGAGAAAGAATCAAGACAAGATGTTCAGCACTGCCAAGGGATCTTCCTTTCTAAAATGTTCTCATTATATGATTTGCAATAGCAGAGCCAAGATTAAAACCCACATCTCTAGACTTGGAAATAAGAAGAGAAAACACTGACTATTGTCACTGTCAGTTCTATAACAGAACTAGACATCTCAACCTGGGTGTTGCTAGGCATTATGTACAAAGTGAAGCTAAAGAATTAGTAGCAAGCTGTGAATTATATGATTACTGGCACCATCTTAATATGTATTTCTAATGTGAAAATACTCTCAGCATAAATGTCTCATTTTGAATGTCTAAAGAGCAGAAAGATTATGCATTTGTCAAAGAAGTTGCATCCCTAAACTTAACTTTTCATATTACTAGAACTTAACTGTTCATATTACTAGACTAACGAAATATTCTGTCAGGAGATTCTATACTCATCTCTTTCAAATTGTATCTGTAACATAAATACAAATGTTATTATTTTAATAGGTAAACGATTTATTCTATTTATTACAACTTAATAAAAATCTATAAATATCCCTTTATGAAGAGAAAGGTACTTTGATAAAATTGCTTACTTGATAATTTCAGCCATTTCCGATCAAAGCTTTCTCTCCCATCTTTCAATTGCTATTTTTATTCTTCTCAATTATTTCCTCACCTGTGGAATCATACTCACTACAAACTAAATTAGATGGTCACTCGTTCCAATGTGCCTTCCTTCTCCTTGAATTTCTAATTCCCTTCCTGTCAAGTGCTTCTTTCTTGCATTTGGAGTCTCCACACTCCAACATCATGGAAGAGTAAACTTAATGACCAATGAAAGGAAATGTAACTACAAGATCCTATTTTATACCAAAATGTTTGACAAATATTTAGAAGTCTGCAATTACTTGGAGTTTGGAAGGAAGCAGGAGTACTTTAATCAGTGCAAGTATTGGTATAATTTATTTCGTACAATAATTCTGAAGAACAATCTAGCAATGGTATTTAATACTGAACAAGTCCTATCCACACCATTTATACAATGTTCATTCTAGGTATATACACTAAGAAACTCTTGAACATTTTTAGACATGTAAAAAAAAATTGTTTTTCACCATTAAAATAACAAAACTGGTGAATATGCCTAAGAGTCACCTGCAGAGAACCTTTTTTGTTGCTCAGATTTGGCTTCTCTCTCTAAGACAACTTCGTAGGTGAGCTGGCTGCCCTCCCTTCCAGATGGGGCAAGACTCCAGAGGTGTAAATTTCCCTGGCAACATGGGACATGACTCCAGGGGTCAAGCCTGGCCCTAGCATCATGGGAGTGAGAAAACCTTCTTGGCAAAAAGGGGGAAGATAAATCAAACTAAATAAAGTTTCAGTGGCTGAGAGATTTAAAATATAATTGAAATGTCAACCTAGATGTTATTTTTATGTAGTATAAAGATAACTTTTCAGTTTCTGGTGTATTGGAGTAGACAGATGGAAATACCTAAAACTGCAGAACTTTAATCCAACAGCCTTGATTCTTGAAGATGACTGAATAACTACAGAGCTTTTAAGGTATGACTGTGTGATTGTGAAAACGTTGTAACTGACACTCCCTTTATCCAGTGTATGGACAGATGAGTTAAGAAGAAGAAGAAAATAATAAAACTGGAAGCAATCTAACCATCTATTAGCCAAGGAATAGATAAATAATGTGCTTAATGATAAAATGTAATAAATATTTCAAAACCATGAAACACAGGTTTTGACTGATTCAAAGTTATTACTGTAAAATTAAAATTAAGAAACTTAATTGGCAGGAATTGCTGGTCTTCAAGAATAATGCAGACACTACCATGCTATGAACATAATGCAGGGTTTACAGGGTCCTTATTGTCACTGCAGCCCAACACACCAATAATGCCATTCAACACCTTCAACTTCCTCAAATAACATCAATGCACAGGAAGTTTCCTTGGAATAACAGCCTCCTTCTGTAATTATTATAATTTAGTAATTATATAATAATGTATTGGGAGATGAAATGAAAATAGAATTTGATATGGTCTTTGCCCAGTAGGGTTAACATACAAATTTCTACTAAGCTGCAAATATAATGGAAAAAATAATCACTTTCTTGAACAAAGAAGCACATAATAAGCATATAAAGACAACCAATGAAGAACAACTATAATACTCAATTAATTCACATATGTATCTTATGCTAAAAAGGTACCCCAAAGGATAACGAAGGAAAATGAAAAAGTTCAAGAAATTCTACCATGATAATAAATTCAATCTCCATAAGCATCATAAATTATGAGATGACTGCATTGTTTTTGACCTGGGAAACAGCTGAGTAAAAATAAATATTACTTCTTTTAAACATAAACATTTTTTCATGCATAAAAGTCACTAAATTCACTTTGAAATTCCAACATTATTCCACAGTAATCCTGTCCATTTTACTTCTATGAGGTATTAAAACATGATATACATGTTTAAATAAAATATGTAATTTTAAGCTAAATGGAAAATTAAAATTTCACACTCTTTTCCTCTAAGTTGAATAACCAAAAGGTACGAGGCCAGCTAAATAAAAGTAATAGAGTTAAACACGCAGGCTCATCTTTTGGCCATCCCCTCCTGAAAAGCTGTGTACATGTGCTGAAGTACAAAGTCCAAATAAAAATCTTGAACCAAGTGATGAAGTTTTATCCTGAAACCAAGTGTTACAGGATAATACTAATATCTAGATTATTTAAATTAGACTAGGGTTTTGAGAGCTGCCTGATTTAGATCATATATAAAACACAAGCATGGTTTATAGTAAGAAACTCAAAGATCTAAGATTAGAGAGGTTTCATTTACCAAATCCAACTCTTAAGGCTCCAGGGTGGCTTGCCGAGGAGAGTTGAAACACCTCCCTGAGGGCTCTGACTCAGTACCCGTGGGAGTCTGCTTCTGGAGCCAGGAGTCTTTACTGCTTTTCTGCCCTGAACAGGTGATAATTAGCCTAATTAACAGGGTAGATTCTTGTTAACTAGTTGGAAAAAAAAAATTAACCTCGCTTTTGCTAAAGCCTGCCATTTTTAAAAACTCTTAACATATCACTCAGGTTCTAAAAACGGTGGAATATATTTCTCTGGCACTTTCAACTCAATTCAAGAAATGGGTTGAAAAGATTTTAGTCAAAATAATATCTGGGGTCAGTATTAAGTATTAATCCCGTGTTGCCTTAATCTACAAATAATAAGAGAATGACTCATTCTAAGAAAAACTTTCAAGAATTACACCGGCTACACCATCAAAGATTTGAATTAATCCTTCAAAATCTCATTTCCACGAAAATTTTCTTTGTCACAGATAATAAAACGGTTTTGACCAAAACAAAACCATCCCATTAAATTTGGCTGGAATTTCTCCCATTACAGCATGCCCTGGATCCAAAACTCTTCAGCACAATAGGATCTTAGATCAAAAGTTGGAAAACTCTTTGTGACCCGGGTCAGATAGTATATATTTTCTGCTGCCACTACTCAACTCAGCCATTTCAGTACAAAGACAGCTACAGACAATATGTAAAATAATGAGTATAGCTGTGTTGCAATAAAAAGTTATAACTTTATTTACAAAAACATACAGTGGTGCAACTAGGTGAATGAACTTTAGGAGAGTAAGTTGAATGAAATGTCAGAAACAAAAAGACAAACATTATATGCCTCACACATATGGACTAATTATAATATAAAAACTTAGTGAACTGAAGTTGAGAGCATGGGTTATGAGGTTGGGGCCTACTGAAAAGGGTCTGGATTATGAGCTCTTACAGCAGTCACATCTATTCAAGAGGTATGCCTATTACTCTAAATTCTGGGATACTGAGCTGTTTGTATATAACTGGTTGTTGCCAGAAAATTCGCGTATTTATGTGACACCTGAGACAGAGTTAGAGCTCTGAAGCTATAAAAGTCAGCACTACCCTATATAGGAACTGTCTAAAAAATAGTTAAAAATTCCAAACTACTTTGACTAGAGACATGAATGAAGCTGATCTGGATAGGACTGGGATAGATCAGAATACAGGTTAAGGGATGATATCGTCCATATTTTAAAACTTCAACTTCTGTGTGAGACCAAAGAGAGAAGTGTGTATTTGGTGCAAAATTTGTATTTTGGGTAGCACATTTCCTAATTTAACCTGTCTGATCAGTTTAGTTGAAGAGCCCAAGTACATGGAATCTTGAAAACGCGCATGAGATCTTCCTGGTTTGTCCAGGTTAGTGTGATGCCCAGTTATATCCCAGAGTTATTTGGGCAGTGGATAAAGAAGTATTTGCAAAGTTCCCTTGGGAGACTAGGGAGAAAAGAGGAAATATTCAACTTCCCCATTTGGAGAATTCCTGATATTCTCACAAGCAGTGGGACAACTAAATCAATAGGCTGAGCCTTCAATCTTGGGGTTTGCCCCTATGAAACTTATTCCTGTAAAGGATAGGCTAAGCCTACTTTCAATTATGCCTAAGAGTCACCCCCCAGAGAACTTCTTTTATTGTTCAGATGGGGCCTCTCTCTCTAAGCCAGCTCAGCAGGTGAATTCACTGCCCTCCCCCCTACATGGCATATGACTCCTATGGGTGTAAACTTCCCTGGTAACGAGGGACAGAATTCCCAGGATTTGCTGGGACTTGGCATCATGGGATTGAGAAAGCCTTCTCAACCAAAAGGGGTTAGAGATAAATGAGACAAAATAAAGTTTCAGTGTCTGAGAGATCAAAAAGAGTCGGCGGAGGTTATTTTTACGCATTATATATCCCTTTTCAGTTTATAGTGTATTGGAATGGCTGGAGAGAAGTACCTGAAAATGTTGAGCTATGTTCTAGTAACCTTCATTCTTAAAAATGATTGTATAATGATTGAACGTCTACAATGTGACCGTGTGATTGTGAAAACCTTGTATCTGATGCTCCTTTTACCCAGAGTAGGACAAATGAGTAAAAAACATGGATAAAAAGAAATAATAGAGGACATAAGGGATAAAATAAATTAGGGTGGATGGAAATACTGGTTAGTGGTCAATGAGAGAGGGGGTAACAGGTATGGGATGTATGGGTTTTTTCTTTTTTCTTATTTCTTTTTCTGGTGTGATGCAAATGTTCTAAAAATGATCATGGTGATAAATACACAACCATTTGATGATATCGTGAGTCACTGATTGTACACCATGTATGATCTGTATGTGTGTGAAGATTTGTCAATAAAAATATTAAAACAAACAAGCAAACACAGTGGGCTGGATTTGGCCTGCAAACCATAGTTTGCCAACACCAGATTTAGATAACAGGTTACCCTCCCACCCTGCCTCCACCCATCAAAAACAAAACAAAAACAAAAAAAACTGACCTATACAGGTTTTAAAAACATGAATGCTGTTGGCAAAGAAAATTCCATTAAACCTATATCTCAGTGTTTGAGAAGTTGGTTTAGTCCTGAAATATTCATGTTTCTTGCAGAGCTTGAAAACTACAACATGAGAATAGGTGGAAGGAATTACACTGCATATGAAACCCATTTAAGTCACAGACTGTCCTGTCCTTTACCAAAATACCCCCTTTCAACTGTATAAGATAGGTGGAGGGCTTGCAAAGTTGAAACAATTGAACCAGAGAAGTCAAGCACTGGGGAAGAAGATGTATATTAAATTGCCACAAACTTCTAGTCCTGGCTAAATGAAATTTTATTACTTTAGCATAGGTAAGAAAACACTGGATTTATGCATGGAATGTTAAAATAGTAGTTACAAATAATGGACTAATATTACAGTTTAAAGAACATATAATGAGAATTTATTTTAAAAGATGACTTGTTGAAAAGAATTAACATTTGGGCTAAAATGATTAAATAAATTTCAAAATCAATTTATACCTTCACCCCAAAAGATTTCACTAAATTTTAATCTTTGGACAGTTAACAACACAATCCTAACTATCTTCAAATTATTATACTTCTTCTATATCAATCAATTAAAAAGGATTTTTTACATCTACTAAAGTGTTTAGCAATGAGTCATGCTATGTGCAAACCTACAAACATATGATACACAAATATTCATCCCCCAAAAGAGCTTATGATCAAATGGATGGTCAGGAAAAATAGTGAAATTAAAAGAACACAAAAATAGCAAGTTATGTGGGACTAAAACTTTTTAAAAGATGTTCAGAAAAATTATCTGTGAATATAGAGGGGAAGAGTTGAAAAGGGCTTCATGGACAAGGCAGAGCTTCAGAGATGTCCTGGAAGACAGACAAGACCTAAACAATGGAGGCAGCAGAAATGACAAGAGAATAGTATGTAAATTGTGAGACAATGAAGTCATGAGGCATACAATGATGTGAATGAACCTGGCTGACATTGTGTGATATAAAATAGTCTAGAAACAAAAGAGCAAATATTGTATGGCTGCATTTAGAAAATACTTATAAGAAAATTGGGACCTAGATTGTAATCTCTTACAGCAGTCATAATTAGTCCAGAGCTGTAACAGCTATTTCTAGATTTCGAGAGGCTCTGTTATATATGTATAACCTGGTTATTTCCCTGGGAGTTTTGGTACCTGTCTCACACCTAAGACCCAGAATAGGAGTTCTGCAGGTCTGAAAGTCAGCATTGCCACCGACAACAACTGTTAAAGAAAATGATAAAGACATCAAGCTTCAATTAGAGATAAGAACGAAGAGAGCCCAGTCAGGACTAAGGTAAATCAGAATACAGGAGTAAGGAGGGCATTGTATTTTAGAACTTCACCTACTGTATGAGACAAAAGGAAGAGAGGTCAATTTTGTCCAAAACCTAAATTTTCTGTAGCATAATCTAATTCAACCTGTCTGGATAGATCACTTAAGCAACCCAAACACATGGAGCCCAGTATGAGAATGAGGGCTTTTAGTCCTGCACAGCTTAATGTAATGCCTGGATACATAGCAGAGTATCATTGAGCAGATAATAAAAAAGTATTGGCAAAGTCCCTTGAGGGATGGGAGAAAAAATATGGAACTATTACACTTTACCACTGAGGAAACCTCTGATACTACCTCAAATAATAAAGATTCTCAGGTCAATAGGCCAAGCCTTGATCTTGAGGCTTGTTCTTGTGAAGATATTTATGTAGCGGAGAAGCTAAGCCTACCTAGCTATGCCAAATAATTACTTCCAGAGGACCTCTTTTGTTGCTCAGAAGTGGCCTCTCTCTCTCTAAGCCCAACTCTTCAAGTAAAATCATTACCCTCCCCCTATGTGGGACAAAACACCCAGGGGTGAAAGTTTCCCTGGCCACATGGGATATGACTCCCAGGAATGAATCTCGCTGTGGCACTGCGGGATTGACAATACCTTCCTTACCAACAGGGGGAAAAGAATTGTTACAAAATAAGGTATCAGTAGCTGAGAAGGTTAAAATAGAGTCAAGAGGCTATTCTGGAGGCTACTCTTATGCAAGCTTCAGCTAGATACTGCTATTTACCACGGTTTGCCAAACTCCAACCAAAACCATTCCTGCCAAACCTAAAGAACACTTAGGACTCTATCTGAGATTCTACAAAGATTCATGCACTATGATTACTGTCCAGAAACCTACAACCTATAGAATGACTTCCTAGGCCAGATAAGTCCTGAAAATCAGAGGGGCCAGCCTCTCCAGAACATCAACTAGTTTCGTGGCCCCCCCATCTCGTATTATCTACAGCCCTTTTCAACATGAAAAAGTTAGAATGGGCATAGCCCTAATACCACTAAAGATTGGGAGAAAGATCAAAGTGGAAGGTGGAGTTATAACAGGAAGATAGAATTTAACAAATGAGTATGACTGCTGAATCATTATATTGGTATTTCTTTTAGTCTCTAGTGTCTTGGAGCAGCTAGAAAGAAAAATCTAAAATTTTAGAAATGTAACCCAAACCAAACTCTGAAATCCATTCTATAACCAACTGTTGTGGTATGCTTTGAAATTTATTGTTTTTTTTGTATATATATTACTTTTCACAATAAAAAAATTACCATAAAGACCCAAAACAGGCTTACAGAACGGGAAACAATGCTAATTAAAAGAAACTTAGTCAAGTATCAAATTAACTGAGGTAATGTTATTTTATTTCATCTTTAATATTTCAAAATTAAACAGCCATTAGTATGCCAGATCTCTCTCTCTCTCTCACACACACACACACACACACACACACACACACACACACACAAACTCCTGTATCAATTCAGACGTGTCTGGATTTCCTTATGGTCCAACTCATAAGGAAACTATGATTCTTACAGAATTTGTCAAAGTCATAATGACTTTATAACACAGTGTTATAGAGCTATTGTCAAGAACATGTTTCATTAACACTGCTATATAAACCATTACTAGTACAAACACGTTGCAGAAAATCATCATCTACCAGTATGGAATAGATCCCTTAAACCCCTTTTTGCTAATAAAGCTGATAGTTTCATATGAACAGTACTGCTCGGTTGCTGGCATGCCATGGGTTCAGAAATCATCTTTTAGGGTCAGATACTCCTGGTGCTGGGGAAACAGCAGCTAATAAGTGGATGGCCTTGGGCAGCTTCTCTGAGTCTCAGTAGACCCATGTAATTTTTATTCCTGGAGTGGAATCAAGTCAATATTTCTAAAAATACTGAGCATACTTCTCTTCATTTTGCATCATAGCCTCTACGTTGGTGTTCTATAAATAGTAAATCAAGAGAATTATTTATTATTACAAAACTGTTTAAAGCAAGAAAGACATGGTTCCTACTGGCTTCCTTGACAGCAATCTCTGCCAGCTCCAACTTCTCAATAAAGGCACATTAGAATACTTTAAAAAGAGGAGTTTTCTTAATAAAACTAATAAGTCAAAGATAACATGGCTGATCGCAAGTGGTGTTGCATTACACTTTTAACACATGAGTTTTAAATCTGCTAAGAACCAGTAATTGACACCAGTGTGTTTCTTTTTAGCTCTCTGTCCTTGGCACATTAGGTAAGTGTAGACAATCACTATTCATTCAAAAGATGATTTCAAATAGGATTCAAATATTCAGTAGATTAAATTTAAATGTATAAAATAATACTTCTCTTTAACAAACAAGTTTAAATTAACCTTTCACAAAGGCAGTAAGAAAACTATACTCTTTTCCCGTAAATCATTTTCTTCTAATATTGGAACCTATTTTATAGACCCATGCATTTATATACTCAGCATATTTGCGAATTATGCCATAGATTCTTCTGTATCTGTTAAGGAAGCAGAATTTCTAGAAATTTGAATTTATGTGCCCGACTGACAAAGGACTGCCCTATCTAATCATAACTGTGTGGTTTTCTGGAGCTGGGACAAGCAGCATTTCCAAACTTTAGGTATTTCACTGTCTTGGCCTTTGTCATCATGTTGGCCTTCCAGCATGTCAGGATGATCTAAGGAACCATTTGAGCTCAAGGTAAGATTAGCTAGAAGGATTGAGATGTATTGCCCAGTAACCACAGAGTTCAAGACAAAATTGACCCTTTCTAAGACCTTACTCCAAAGAGGAGCAGTTACAGTACACTTCTTGAGTAAATTACCAAGATGTAATTTTAATTCAGTAGACTAATTCAAAGTGGGCACTGCAGGATCTTATATAGATCATAGCTTGCATTAAATCATAATATTCTGACATACAGATACACAGAAGCATCATTTCTAATTTTCTTGATTTTTTTATTTTCTAATTCACAAATTCAAGGGAAAAATTCAGGATTACATCAACATAAAAAAAAGTTTTTA